>JAUELO010000239.1:589216-599298 GCA_032357855.1 Amphibolips quercusostensackenii | reverse complement strand
CTTTCAAAAGTATTAGTTTCAAAAGTAGACTCAAAGGGTCTCGAAACGTGCAGATTTAAAGAAATCCGCGATAGTCAGTACCCACATAATACTAATACTTTCTCATTATGATGAGAATGTAAAAATGTTAACACCTTTGTAAATAGGAGAAGAATTTTCTCGAGTACCTGAAAACTTTCTTGTGACAAAAATGCACTAGAAAAAATATTGCTAATACCCGGGAATTGAACTTAGTAACACAGCGAATTTGAAAAACTTGATATTGAATAAAATTATCTTTATAACTTTAAGCACTTAAAAATATTTTAAAACATTTTTCTGAACAAGTGTGGCCATTTTTGGCACAGAAATACACTAGTGAAAAATCGACAATAATTCTATTACATACTTAACCCAAAATTTTGGAAATTTTATGTAATTCTAATTCTGACTTCTGTACGTTATCGATTTTTTTTTCTAGCGTATTTCTATGCTAAAAACGTTCACAAATGATCAGAAAGTGTATAAAGCACCAGTCATTCAGATAATCTCATTAAATACGAAAATCAAAATGTTAATACGCATTACTGCGCGTTTATACGCATTATTGCGCGTTAATACGCATTATTACACGTTATCACACATTATATATTTTATAGCATTTTACAAAATTCTGCGAAGTTATAAGATCAATTTTTTTATTAACAGATAAAGTTGTCCTTTATACAACATTTACTGAATCCAGATATTCTTATTTTTTTTTAAAGATTCGAGTGAAGTTTATTATTCCCCTTTGAAAAAAAACTTTAGATTTGGAAAAAGTTCGAAATTAAGGAAATGGGTTTACAGAATATGTTTATTATATAAGCACAAATATTTGAAGAATACTAGACAAAAAAATCTGCTCGCTGCGCGGGACATTCTTATCGCGCGCTTCGCGCATGGCTCGACGGTTTCAACACGCCTAGGGTGCCCGTCTGTTGGATCTCGCGCCTCGCGCTCGATAATATATTTACCTCACTCTGCGCGCTCGGACTTTGTACTTTCTCCTGATTTGTGCACAGACCTTTTAAAATTAAGGTCTAGTCCTCGTCTTTAATGAACGCATTCTCATCATGCTCATCTCGTGCTTCGCACTCGATTTTGTCCAAAATTTTAACTTTTCTACATTGAGTTCAACTCCATAAAATCAAGTGTATATTATGTTTATTTCTGTACCTCGGTCTGGGACTGCTTATTGTGATATTGCAAAATAAAGTACAAATTTTATTTTTCATGATTTTTTGAATATTTGTACTTCATTTTGTATTAATTTTTATTCGCAGCTACTCTAAAAAATGTTTCATTTCAATAAAATCATATTATTACAATTCATAATATGCATTGATATTGAAACATATGTTAATTAACATTTTATTGCACTCAGAGTCGCTTAAAAAAAGATAATTAAAATAATAAAATAATTAAACCTAAAAAATCTTTGCGGGTTTTCGGGAAACGACTGAAAATGTGCAAGTCTCAAATGTCGAGTTTCAGTCGGCGATTACCGCTGTCGGTCGCGAGAGCGGTGATCGCCGAGAATCTGTCAGATTTTGTTCCTTAACTGGAACACATGTCGTGACTTAGTAAACGTATTGAAAGAAAATTTTAATTGCCAGGACTGATTCTCTGAAATCTTATCTTTAATTTAAGTTGATAAAACTTTACAAATATTCACGAGTTCCCAAGATATGATAACAAATTTCCAGGCATGTCTGCGTCGAGTTTCAGTCGGTGGTCACGGCTGTCAGCCAGGCTAAAACTGGGCGCAGACACGCTTAGATATTTTTAGTTGTATCTCGAAAACCCACTAAGATTTTAAAACTTTTATTAACTTAAGTTAAAGATAACACTTTAAGGACTGCGTGGTGTGAATTTTAGATTTTTGCTGCAACTTTTCTAGGCAATTCCAAAAGTTGAATTTGAGGTACAAAATTCGAGAAATTCTTGCATTTTTTAAAACGTCTGGCGTTGTATATTCTCTTCGGAAGGTCAAAAATATCTCCATTGAGGTTATTAGAAGCGGAATTTAATCAGCTTCACGGTGGGTCTTAAACAAGTTTTTTGCTCCTTTTTTTAACAAGTAATCACGTTTTAAAGTCAGCAGTGTTTAATAGTTCTCACGCTGGTCGTACAGACAATTTCCGACGGCAGTGTAGGTAAAAAAATAAAGAGGTTTATTAAACAAAATTAGTGTTTTTTTAACTTGAAAATTCAAATACCTTCTCATAACTTCGTAAAAAAATGTTGTTTCTCAAATTATTTTATTTCTCAATTTAAATCACGAATTATGGCTGCGAAAATATTTTTAATCAGGTTCACTTTTTAACGTTTTTAAATTTTTGCAGCTGTAAATTATCATATTTCACATTTTTTAATTTTTTATTTGAGTTTAAGAATAAGATTTCAGAAATAAATAAATGTGTTTTCTCGATTGTTCTTCGAGCCGCACGATCGCCCATCGCGGCCCCTTACGCTTACGCTACATAAACCGAAGTTTTCTACCTGCATTTCATTATAGAAAAGGTTCAAAGCGTCCAAAGGGCGCCTATTACTAATCACAACCTGTGTATTTCAACCAACTGTGCATTGTAAGAATAGTGTTATTGTATGAAAATTACAACCGACGAGGAAATTTTCGTAAAGTCCTAGTAGATTTACAATACCTATTAGTGAATTTAAAGGTAAGCTCAAGAATAAAAGGTCTATAAAACTAAATTGCACATTACCAAATGCCTAAATGATAATTTGGAATTTAAAGTACAAAATTTTATAAATCAAAAATGAAACTGTGCAGAAAAGTAGCGTGACTCAGCGACATAGGCAGGGGTTGGGGGGCTCAAGCCCTCCTCCAAAATTTTAGAAATTTCAGGGTGAGGGGTGAGATCAGCGATTCATCTTTTTCATGAAAAAATTTAACTATTTGGTTCAAAATACGTTTTTTTTTTTAGAAAGTTAATTCCCTTGGTTCAAAGTTAAACTATTTGGTTGAAAATGTATGTACTTTGTTAAAAGTTCGTTCTTTTAGGTATGAATCTAATACTTTTTGTCAAAAATGCAACATATAATTAAAAACGCAATCTTTTGGTTAAAAACTAATCTCCTTGAGTTGAGGATTCAACGGATTTGTTGAAAATGAGTCTTTTTTGCTTCCTCATAGAGGAAGCTTTGTAATTATAACATTTTACCGAAAAAAATTAATTCATTTAATTAAACGTACCTAAATTTAAATATTTCTTATGAAATGTTCTTAGAAATTATTATGAAATTTAGATAGCTTATTTTTACGACTAATATCTTAAAACTGACCAAAGGATTTCTAAAATTGTTTATTCAATTTTTTTAACACTTTTTAATATTTTAAAAATCGATTTATTACAGTAAAACTTAATTCATTAACATAATTGAAAGTTGATGCAAGAACATAAAATATTCCTTGGTTCGAAATGAATCGATTCACCTATAATATTAAAACATTTTACCAAAGAGCAAGGAAGTTATAGTCATTTATAGTATATTAAAAATCGATTTTCATATTAACAATTTTCTCACTCTAATAATTTAAAGTTGATGCGAAAATAGAAAAGATGTGTTGATTCGAGACAAATCGATTGACCTATAATATTGATACATTTTATTAAAGAGTAAGGAAGCTGTGGTAAGGCATAATTTTTGAAAAAAAAAACACTTTATAGTAAAACTGTTAACCTTAAAATAATTCAAAATTGATGCAATAGCGGAAAAGATTCCTTGATTTGAGGCAAACCGTATGACCTATAATATTAATACACTTTATTGAAGAGTAAGGAAGTTATGTTCACAATATTTTAAACATCTGTTTACAACAGAAAAACTTTTTTTCATTAACATCATTTAAAGTTGATGCATGAATAGAAAAGACTTTTTGATCATAAATTATCGTATAAAATAATTCTGACAATTTTTGTAAAAAAATCATAAAGTTGGGAAAGGAATAGGGTGCGACGGAAATTCCCCCTTCCCTTTTCCAGATTCAAGATTCACCATTTTGAATAGAAAATTTTATTTGTCTAATTTGTCATTGTATTAAAAAAATGTTGTAGTATTTTGCAGTTTTTTATTTTTTCTAAATTTATATTTTTAAATTGATCAAAATGAAAACTTTAGTTCGTCTATTATTTAAAAAAATCTCTAACGCTTTCTCTATGAGGAAACAAATAGATTTTCTGACAGAAAGCAAAGTGCTCGTGAAATGAGCACCATATAAATATAAATACAAACATAGTAGAAACACTCGACATCGAATTCACATCTAGTTTATACAAATAAACTGTTTTAAAAAATAATCTTTTTTGGTTAAAATATCAACTACATATTATATTTTTCATTGAAAATTCATGTTCTTAGTTAGAAATTAATTTTTTCTACTGGAAATTTGGTTACATTTGGTAACTAATTGGTGAAAATGTATGTATTTTGTTACAAAATTCGTCTTTGTTGGCTGAAAATTATTTTTTTCGGTTGAATATTTAACTGTTTGCTTGAGAATTTTTATATTTTGTTAAAAATGCTGTTGTTTTTGTTGTAGGAAATTAATTTGTTATGATAATGCAACTGTTTGGTTAAAACTTTAACTGTTATTGATTTGAAATAAAAATAGTTTTTAGTTGAAATATTAACTATTATATTTTTCTTTGAAAATTTAACTTTATCGTTGAAAATTTAACTGTTCTGTAGAAAACTTGGCTTCATGTCTAGAAAATTTAACAATTTAGTATACAATTTACTTTCATTAAAAATTTTTTAAAAATAAAAGTGTAACTATTGCATTTTTGGTCAAAAAATCTTTTTCTTAGTTTAATGATTCAACTATTTAGTTGAAAACGTATGTAATTTGTTGCAAATTCGTCTTTTTGGTAGCTAATTTGTTCAGTTAAAATTCCACTATTCGGTTAAAAACTTATTTATTTTGTTGAAAATTTGTCTTTTTTGGTAGAAAATTTATCTTCCCGGTTAGAAATTTAACTATCGTTGAAATTTTTTATTTATTTTTTTGAAAATTTATCTCTTTTAGTAGGAATTTGTTCTCTTTTGGTAGAAACTGCACCTTTCTTCGTTCAAAAATGCAATCGATTCGTTAAAAATTAATCTGTTTTGGTTAAGGATTCAACTATTTTGTTAAAAATACATCTCTTTGGTTTAATTTAAGTGTTTTTAATTGAAAATGCAAATCTTTCCTTGTTTAAAATTTAAATTTGGAAAACACGAAAAAAATATTTTCTGGATAACCCTACCTTTTTTATTTTTTCCAATATATTCAAACCATTTCTGCTGATAAAAGAAAGTCACCCAACTATTTTTATGAGGGCCAAACCATTTTTAAGTCCAGAATAATTTTTTTTGTAAAAATATAATTTTTGAATTTTTCTTAACTACTTTGCGCGAGATAATGTTATTTTTTAATAAGTCCCAATTCCACTTTCTGACATTCTGCTAAAAAATTTACGAAATTTTCGCAAAAAGACGGTATTTCGTTTTTTTTTTTTACAAGGGAAGTTTAAAGGCACAAAAACGGAATTTGAATAGAGAACTTTTTATATGCAGTTTTCGCTAGTGAGCTACAATAAAAAATTATAAACTTAATCTAAAAAATTTCGCGTCATTGGGAATTTTTTGATAATGTGCAAAAAGTATTTTTTTTTTTGTTTATGGATTTATGTGCACAAGTTTTGGAAAAAGATTATTATGTTATCATTTGCTTTTTCAAATAAAATTTTATTTTCTAATTTAGGAATTTTCGAATTTTGATTTTTTCGCAATATTGGAACGTTTCAAATACAACAAAAATATTTTCATGAGACCAAATGAACTAAATGTTCCTTTGGTTCAAGCTGAAAAAATTTCAAATTCCATATATTCAACTTTTAAAAAAAGTGTGCATTTAACTGAATTAAAAAAACTTTTTATTTTGCAAGCATAAAAAAATCTAAATTAGACATAAATTTCTGGTAGAATTTCAAATATTTAATTACTGTTTACTAGCAAAAGCTGTACAGGTACAAAATTTGCCTTAACTTTAAGACCAATAGAAAGTTTTTTTAAATTTTTGTTATAAAAAAAAGAACATAATATATGTGCAATTAAATTTTTATATTTTTAATTATATTTAATAATCTTTAATTGTTAATGAACTCAAATGAAAAATTCAACTTGTAAATCATAAAATTAATAATAAAACAAATTGTTATTGTATGACATAAAAACTCGGGGACGTTTAAAAAGTATAAAATACTCTGTAATTATAGTAAGAAAAATAACTTATTTTCCAAATAATTATTTAATTAATTATGAAGTTACACGCTTATTAGTAATATTATATTGAGGTTTCCTTTAAATTATATATTGGCATAAATGTAGAAAATATGGTAAGTGACACGTTACTGAATGAAATTATTCATACTAATCGCATTTATTTTAATATTTAATAAAATAAAAATAATTTAGACATAGGGTATAGCGGGACAAAATAGCTTTAATAAGGCCCTGTAATTAAAAAAATAATTTCTCTCAAGATAAACGTATAATATTCCAGTCTGATGATATTCTAAAATATATTATTAAAGCTATAAAAAATATATTTATTTTGATAATTGTTTATTGCTTTAATTGCTACGAAGAAAAAGCCTAACTCCGCTGCCATTATAAAAAAAGACATTTTCCTAAGTAGGAAAATTGTTTATTTTTATCATTTTCGTATTTTTGTGAATTACATTTTTTTACAATTCTAGTGGTTAAAAAAGGTTTCCAAATGCAAACAGATTTTTATACACTGCTTCATAAAGACTCAAAAAAATGAAGTCTAGGACTCTATAGCCTAAGAAATAAAACATGTAAATGCAGCACATTCTTTAACTTTAACTAAAGAAAATTTTTAGATCCAAATAAATGCATTTCTTTGATCACACTTTTTGTGTCAAGAATTGTTTGCATCAAGTTTAATTAAATATTTTTTTTAAGGCTTTGTGCATCAATTTGAAGAAATTATTTATGTTAGAAGCACATTGTTCTCTAAGACAAAGGAATAATACTCAAAGTGAGTGTGACAGATAACCAACTCAACGAACTAATTTCTTAAAATTAAAAACCTATTATTCTTTATCTGATTTTGGTCAGCAAATAAAATTTAATAGTTAAACGATTCGATTCGTTTAATTAGTAAAAACGCATTTAAATCAGGTAATGTGTATTTGCGTTATGATTGCGTCTATTTGATACCACAAAAATATTTCCTTCAACTAAGGGAATATTTCTTTCGTTACATTTATTTTAAGTGAATTTTTTTCTTATTTGCCTCAATTTTTGGATCAAATTTAAAAAATTTTAATTTTGTACAAAGGATTTTTTAAATATTAGTAATTGCAGTAATGTATGAATTTTTAAATTGTTTCTTTTCCTTTTTGAAAAATATAATAAGCTAAGTAGGTTGGTTCAGAATTAAAAAAAAAAAAAAAAAACAAGTTCTATTGTAAATTAAAAAAATATAAAATTATCATGAAAACGTTATTTTACAATCTTTTATTATTGTTTACTGTACTTGAGAGTGTAAATAAGAAAAATTCATGATAACTTTTTAGCCCACAGGTAAAATCATATGAATATTCGTATTTTTTAAATGCATAAGCCGAACAAAAAACATGAATCGGTTTGAACCATTTTTTACTTATTTCGGATTAAAAGGCATACTTCTTTTTTTGGCCTGCTCAAATGATTCGATTATAAATCAAGCATTTTGACTCTGCCCGATTAAACATGTATATTATCCCTTACGGAGCGATATATAAAAATGTACTCAAGAAAATAAATAAAATGAATATTCATATTCAAATTAAGAAATATTTAAATAAGCAGAATCCATATTTTTATATTTATTTATTTTAAAAAGCTCAAAAATTACAATGCATTAAATGAGAAATTAACCGCCTTTTAAGTCAGCATCTACGAAATAATTACGTTTCAGTGAAACGTAAACGTTACGAAACTCGAAATACGTAACTATTAATGAGTAAACTAATTGCTAAATGGGGAATGAAACTGTTTATCCCCAACATAGGTAACTACACTTAGAGCTGCAATGTTTACTGGGTTGACTTTAAGAAAAAAAGTAAAATTCAACATTTTTCTTTTGCAAATATTCATAATAAGTTAATTTAAAAAAGTTACTTTTTAAGTTAAAGTAAAACAAGTCAAAAAAACTATTGCTTTTCTTACAAATGAGATTACAAATTTTCATTACATTATTTACATTTATGATAATGTAATAGGGAATCATTTGATATTTTAAAAATTGTAAAATAAGCCTTTTAAAGATACTAAAAAAATCAATAATAATAAGAACTCAGTTTAAAAAATAAATTTGTTAACTAAAAACATACAACTTAGGCTATTGTGCATGTTCAGATTCGAAAATCATTTTTAATCACCCTAATGTGCAATATTGTTGTGCGCTTGTAATTTAATCTTGATAATTTACTCAGTAGTCAAAAATGAAATTGCTAAAATGGTAAATTTTACCACTAACATTTACAATTATTTCTGATTATTTATTTAATGAAAAAATATGAAACTAGTTTTTGAAACTTTTTCCAAGAAGGTGAGAGGAGATTTAAATGATTTAAAGATTAAAATGTGTAAATTGCGTTTTAATTTTGTATACTTCAGTAGAAATCCTACCATTGGAAATAAATGGCAATTTTATGCATTTACTATTTTATTAAATTTATTATTATATATATTATTTATCTTACATTAAATTTGTCATCAAAATTATCATTCATGCATGAGAAAATTTGAAAGAGTTACGTGTTTTTAGTTTATTACTGATAAAAATAAAAAGTTTTGTTAGTTACACAAATATAAAAACCGCTAAAATTCAAATTTTCTTAAAAATGAATTCTCACATGCAATTTTAAGAAACATCGAAAAAATCAAAGGTCAAATTTTGATAAACGTTTCTCAAACGTTTTTATTTTTAAAACCTGTTACTTTGGTTGAATCTTATCCTTCGAGATTCTTCGTTACCCTTACTTTCGGGATTTTCCCCTGTGGTGGTCATTCGGTCCAGAGGGAAATGTTATGATGGGAGGTGAGTGGGATTGGCGCTGCGCTTCCAAATCTCAGGTAAACAGAGAGGTAAGTACCTCCCACTTCCACGGAAGAGCTTTACAATTCGTCAGACTAGTCAATGGGTATAAGGATTTTAGATGTCACCCCCAGTCATCCCTTCCAGATACAATTGATCAGCGTTATTTAAGATCCAAATAAACCAGCAGAGGCATCAGTCACAGTTTAGTCAGTTCTCGAGTCGGTTGTTCTTCAAACTTGGTTCCATCGTGAGTTAGATAATTTGTTTAGAAGTGTTCTTGTGCAATGTTGTCAGAAAAGTGAAAACGGAAACATTTTTTCTTCTTCTTAATGTGTATGTGGTAGCGAAGAATTATCAGATGACCATATCCAGGGCAACGGAAATAAATATGAGTCTATGGTCAGTGTTTAAAATAGGTAAATGATTAAATCGCTCATTAAGTCATTTATATTACTTGAATTTTACATCACGTTACAGTAATCATATTGCTACTTACCGCATCCAGTTCAAAACGTATACGATACCTCTGTAGTGCCTTGTACTATGAAAATTGATGCATAGCACCTGGACTACTGAGAAATCGTACTTGTCTTTCCCTTCGTTCTTCGTGTAGATATTTCATATCAATACTTAATTGGAATTTTATGTTGTATCGTCAAGCTACATGAAACATCACCAATTGACGCATACATCACAAAACATTTCCGGTCCCTTTGTAGTGTCTTCTACTGTGAAAATTGGCGCATAGTACAGGCCCTACTGAGGAATCATACTTGTCATTCTCATCGCTTTAAATCAGCTTAAGTGTTTTTTTGTGTGTCTAATAATTGGCAGATTGAGAATTGACTTCTCTGACATGAAACATTTCCGGTCCCTCTGTAGTCTCTTGTACTGTGAAAAGGAGCACATAGTACGGCACCTACTGAGGAATTGTAGGTGTCAA
>JAUELO010000239.1:544824-554973 GCA_032357855.1 Amphibolips quercusostensackenii | reverse complement strand
CGACATTGCAGCAATATGAATTGAAAAAGGACATTCATATACTGCACAGCAATGTTGCCACTGTTAAAATAATATTTACAGGTATCATGTGGTTCATAGTTCTGAGTTTTGGTTTCTTATTCCAAGAAATAATTTTAATGATTAGTAAACACACTATTTTCGATTTTTAGTCATCACCCTGGGAAGATAAGGAATTGTACTATACTTACCAGAAAAGGTTGCACTACTACATTGAATCTACTTTTACATCGATGTCTATTACTTTTGATTTACAGACACAAAAGTAAAAAAGAAGAATGCACTTTTCTTTACTTCTAGGTCTGCCGAGGTGTCTTCTGAGATCGACGAAGTCGCAAATCGTCTTATGAAAGCACAACTTACAGCTTTCAATTATGGCTCCGTCGGACTAGGATTCAGCTTCAGATCGTGTATACATGGACCCTGCGCATATCGACCAGTGTCGAAAAAAGTAATAAGAATAATAAAAAAATTAAATAAAAATTACGGCGCGCTAGAAAAGAGGAGTTTGATTAATTTATCGCTATCTATGTATAGACGTTCTAAGGCTTTGGCAGTGAACGAGACTCGAGTTTCAACGCGTTCGGCGCAGAGAGCATTTTTTCAGTTACAGGAAAATTATGATTTGATTCTTGCTTTGATTCCCTGATAATGTTGAATCGATAATATTTAATCGCTAGATTTTAATCACGGTTTGGCGTTTCCATAGGGTGTTGGAAATATTTTGATTTTAAATGTAGGGATCAAAAGTACGGATAAAGAGTCTCCCTTTTTATATCTAATGATTATGTCCCATTGGTCCGACCGATCGAGAATTAGTTTCAGTTTCTCAGAAAAAGTGGGAGGATCTTCTTCTTCTTGTTTTTTCTAGATGAGGTCCTCTCACTGGCAACTGTCCGGCTTCCGTACAGGATCGACAGCAGAATTTAGCGTAGTATTTGTGCTGACAGTAGTTGGCAAGCACGATAAGATCGCATTTGGCAAAGAAGGAATTATCCTGACAATTGGGGTGGATGAAAATTCCTGGAGAAGAAAAGATATATAGCTTTTCGATATAGGTCGAGAGTTAAAAACAAAGGAGAATTAAAAATTTCATAAATGTTTACAAAAATTAAATTAGAATTAATATTTATAATTTGAGTAGTGAGTACTTACCAGCAACGTTTATGTTTACGCTTTCAGAGCTGCTTGAAAATTGATTGGTTGCTTCGCATCGGTATTGACCGGAATCGTTTCTATTTGCGTCGAAAATTTCTAATCTGTTGGCTTCTGCAAAAATGATATCATTCCATGTTATACGTTTTAGAGACAGCATCAGTTTTAATTAAGTTGCAAATTTACATTTTATTAGAATTTACTTCTTGCAGAGCCAAACGGGTATTCTTCGAATGGGCATCCTCTTTGAAGAAACTTTTTATTTTTTACAATCTACCTAAACTAGTAGAAATAGCATTTTCTAAAATTTTTGTAATTTAACGTCAATATGATTTTTTATGATTTAAGCAATGGATCGTTGTGCTTAAACGGTGCATGTTATGCTCAAGACAAATTTTAAAGATTCTAGGAAATTCTAGAATATTTTTTAATATTCAAAAAAATTGTAGAAGATTCCAAAATACTCTTGGAAAATTTAGAACATTGTCAGAATATGCAATACAGATTTTTTAGCAACTTAAAATTCAAGAATATTCTTAACCCTTTTCAGAGTGTCATAGAAATTAAGTAGATTTTTAGAAATCAAGAATGTTCAATAAGATTGAAACTATTCTACCAAATTTATTAATCTTCCAGAATATTGATTAACATTCTTATAGATCCAAGAATACCATAAAATTGCATATTCTTCAAAAAAATTGAATAATATTCTGGAAAAAGTCCCATATACTCTGTAAACTACTATAATGCTCTAGAAAAGTCCCAAAATTTTCAGGGTAGGATGTTCCAGAACATCCCAGAATTTTATGAATAAATAAATTTTCAATAAGATTTGAAGCCGTTCTAGAATAGTTCGGAACTCTTTAGAATTTTTTAGGAAGGTTAAGAACTGTTAAGAATTTCCTAGGAAGGGCAATAACAAATAAGATTTTTTTTAAATTTCAATTGCGGATGAAAATGACCGAATTTTCAAGAACCAGTGGTGTAATCGAAGCCTGGTGGGACCTGGCGCGGCCAGGGTACTTTTTATTGAAGGCGAGGCACCAAGCCACTTTTTTTGTCATAAACTACGTTACCAATTTTTGGCTTTTTTGACCTCCCCTCTCCCCTGAAAGTAACATAACCGTTGACTGAAGACGGTGTTTAAGTTTATAAATATGTAAAAAATAAAATTTATGCAGATAAAATATTAAATTCAATCCGAAACACTTTAAATTCCAAAGATTTTGAACCAAAATATGTTGCGTTTTCAAAAAAATAGTTGAACTTTCAAGCAAAAAAGATTTTCTACATAAAGATAATTTTTAAACACAAAAAGACGAATTAAAACAAAAATAATAATTTCTAACCAAACGGTTGCATTAATGACTAAACAGGCGAACTTTCCATTAAGAAAGACGAGTTTTCAACAACAAAAGTTAAAGATAATAAGTCAAAGATGCACAGTGAAATTTTTAAGCCAAAAAGACGAATTTTTTTGAAGTCTGTAAAATTTTTAAGAAACAAGTCATCCACGAAGGAAAATTTTTGTACCATAAAACATGAATTTTTAACCAAAAGGATGAATTTTTAACCAGGAGGATAAATTTTTAACAACACAAGTGAATTTTCGACCAAAAATGATGACTTTAACAAAATAGTTCATTTTCTCACAAAATAATTGAATTTCCAGCATACAAAGATGCATTTTTAATCAAATGGTCAAATTTAAAAATAAAAAATATTAAACTTTAGATAAAGATTTGAATTTTTAAGACGAAAAGATCAATTTTTTAGAAGACAGTTGAATTTTCATAAAAAAAGTTCATTTTTAACCAAAAAAGATGAATTTTCTGTCATGAAAGATAAATTTTCAACGAAAGAGTAAAGTTTTTAACTAAAAAATCGAATTTTTTAGAAAAAAGTAGGCTTTTAAATCGAAAAAGATAAATTTTCAACAAAAAATATAATTTTCAATATAAAGATAAATTTTTAATAAGATAGTCGAATTCTCCATCAAAAAGTTGAACCTTCAACGAACAAGAATAATTTTCTACCCAAAAAAGATGACTTTTGAACAAAATATATGAATTATCTACCTAATGGTTTAATTTTCCACCATATAGTTACATATTTGTACCAAATAGTTTAATTTTCAACCAAAAAGTGAAATTTTTAACAAATAAGATTAATTTTCTACCTACAAAAGTCTTTTTAACAAAATACATGAATTTTTTACGGAATAGTTGAATTTCTGACTGACAATATACAGAATAAAGTTACATCCGAAAATGGAATAGTTAAACTATTATATAAAAAAAGTTCTTAACAAAAAAGTATGAATTTCTAACAAATTTGTTAAATTTTCAACCAAAAGGATGAAATTTAGAAAAGAAGATTAATGTTCTACCAAAAAAGACGAATTCTGAACAAAATTATATAAGTTTAAAGTCAAAAAGATGAATTATCTGCAAGAAAGATTAATTTTCAACCCATACATATGATTTTTTAAGCAAAAATTTTAATTTTGAACCAAATAGTTTAATTTTCTACCAACTTCTTAATTTCTCAAGCCAAAAAGATTAATTTTCTACAAAACAGTAGAATTCTTAACATAAAATTTAATTCAAAAGCAAATAGTTGAATATCAACAAATTCAAACAAAAAAGATAAATTCTCAATTAAGCATATAACAGTTGATATTTCAACCAAACACTGCATTTTTACCAAAAAAGGATCAATTTTTAATCAAGAAGATAAACTTTTCACCAAGAAAAATAAATTTTCAACAAAATACATAAATTTCCAAACAAAAAGTTGAATCAAATGAAAAAGATAAACTGTTAAATAAAAATGCAACAGTTTAATTGTCAGTTTAAACAATTTATTTTCAACCAAACATAAAACGAATTTTCATCAAAATAGTTAAATTTTCAACCAAAGGGATGAATCTTCAACTGAAAGAATGAATTTTTAACAAAATAATAAGATTTTCATTAAAATAATCGAATTTTTTATCAAACGAGATAAATTCCGAACCAAAAATATGGAAAGTACCGTCAGGTCACTTTTTCTTTACAATGTCAAGAACATTTTCGAACATTGAAGAATATTTAAATATATTAAAAGAATTCAAGTATACGTCAGTCAGCCTTTAAAAATAACTTCAGTAAGATTGTAGAAAAATAAATTTAATTGTAAATTACCAGAAATCTTTATGCGGTTGTCAACTTCAATTGGAACATCATTCTTGAACCATTCCACTCGTGGAATAGGATAGCCGTCCACTTCGCAAGCAATGCTAATATCACTTCCTTCTGGCCATTGTTCTTGTTGTGCAGAAACGTTCACTTTTACTGGTACTACGAAAAAATTAAAGAAAAGTAATTATAAATATTACTGATAAGTTTAAAAATGTATTTAAAAAAATGCAGCAGCGACTTCGAAAATTTTTAATAATAGGTCAACATGGCTGAAAAAGCAATTGATTTTTGAATAGTAAAACATAATTATTATTTAAAGGTTCAAACCGTTTGAAGTAGAACAAAGTACAGTCTAATTTCTGAGCTTTGCTGAATTCAATTTCTAAAATATGATGCCTAGGATAAATGACAGAATTTTAAAAATATTAGACGAAAAAAAAAATAATTCCTTTCAAGAAAAATTTTTAACTAAAAATTTTCATTTTAGAATAGAACATTATAATTTATTTTCGTGCACAATTAAAATCATAATTTTTTTCATATTATCGTAAACAGTCTAAGTGAGAAAGCGTTATTAGTTATAAAAATCCAACATGCATGATAAAAATCATCCAATGTAAAGCGAAGAATAGAAAAGAATAAGAAAGCTAATGAGCGACATCAATTTTCCAAAAATGTTTTTAAGGATATTAAAAATAAATAATTAACATATTGCCTAGAACTTATTAAAATGAAAAAAAACATCAAAATAAAACAAACTTTCATTAAAAATAATACAATAGATATATAAAACGACTAATAAAAATAAATTAACTTTGACTTCTATAAAAAATGTAGATTGAGCAAAAGTTCATATTTAAAAAAAAAAGATGAAAGGTAATGCCATTTTTTTTGCATTATCTTGATTCCAGAAAAATTAATTAATTTTGGTCCCTAATAAAATTTCAAATATTGAATCCTATAAAAAGAGAAGTATTTCTAAACTAATAAAAACTGAAATATGCCTTTGACATTGACAACAGCACCATTTGAACCCAAACTTTTGAGTAGTTCAAAGTAGAGAACTATTAATGAGAAAAATCTAGTAAATATCAATTTATTTTTGTCAATGCTATTTTTAATATATTTTTGAATATTTTTAATATATTAAGAGCGAACGTTAATTATTCTTTATTTACTTTTTTATTAATTTATCAAAACTAAAATATCTTCTCAATAGTTCTAATTTGGTAGCGCTGACGTAGCTACCCTTCAGGCGTATAGACCAAAAATAAAGAATTAATACGAAAATTATTTTAGCATTCAAAAACATTCTCAGTATTTATGACATCGCTCATAAATGTTATTTCATTACCCTCACCTTGATACCGAGAGGTTGAGTTACGACTAGGGTCAAGGGGAATAACACCAGGAACATAATAACCAGTTCTATTGGGATAAATAGGAGGGTAGGTTTGGTAATCGGGTGCTTGGGTCCTCTGGGGCCTAAAAGGATAGTCAGGCCTTATCGTAGTGGGCCTTTCAGGTGGCGGGACTATGTAAGGACTGGAGACATTGTGAACTGGTCCAATTGCCAGAAGGGTGATGGACCAGGAAGCTGGTCTGTCGATGGCGTTGTAAGCTTGACACTCGTACACTCCAAGGTTACTAATTGTCACTGATCGGATGAGGAGGGTATAATCGGAATCCTGTTCGTAATCTTCTGAAGAGAAGGGTAGCATGCGATCTCCACGCCACCAGGTCACGAAGGGCCTTGGCCAACCCATCGCATAGCAATGAAGGGTAGTTGGTGAGTTGATCGTCACCGTAATCGATGCAGTTGGTTCGCCAACAATAGCAGCAGACCGATTGCTCAGTGGCGCTGAAGGGTGCAAGACAAAACAAGACATGCATGGTGCACCGAGTTAGAGATTAAGAAGCCACAAATTCGGGGTAAATTCATTTAGCGGGCTACTTTATTGGGTTATAATTTTTTAATAGTATTGGTCATTTGGATCTATCTAAAACTGGACTACTTTTTTCAAAAATATGTTAGACATCTTCCACCAAATTTCAAACAAGGATTTCTTATTACCAGAATGATTAAGGGATGCGAAGGTTTATTTCGACACCTCTATGTTAAAAGAACCTTAGTTGGCTTCTCGTGTCAGTACACACAGAAGGCAAACAGCAGATATGCTGTCTGCTTTAGTAGACTATTTATAATTCTTTTGAATTCGCATTGAATTTCTTTGAATTCTTTTGAGTTATTTAAATTCTTTGTATTCCTATTTATTCTTTTGAATCGCCCAATACCAGAGTTTCATTGTAGACGTACACTCCAAGAGAGGTTTTCTTTTAAAATGGAGGTATAGATTTGTTAATCGTTAATCATAATTCCAATCATCAATCCAAAATAATCTTAATCTGAATTTTAGAACGAGAGCTTGAGTAAAAAGACACCTACCTGTTATGTCTAATTGGTATTCTATTCTGACAGGAGAACCATGACCATTGTCAGCAGTGCAAATATAGGTTCCTCTATCGTAGGTGTACAAATTGATGATCTGCAGGGAGCCATCATTAAGGATCCTTCGCCTCTTTTCGTTTGCAGATATCTACAGAACAGGAAACACAATTAATAGAATTAATGTATTAATATAAACATGAACTTAAATTGGACTGAAAATGAAAATTACCAATTCAGTCTCCTTGCGCCAGGTGATTGTGGGTTTTGGATTTCCGGTAGCAGCACACGTCATCGTTACATAGAAACCTTCCTCAGCAGTAAGTTTGGGTTGTTCTGGATGCTGAATTGCAGCTGGTTCTGCACCATAAATTGGTGCAGATACGTTTACAACTGGTGATGGTGTTGTAAATATTTCTTCAGATGCAGGTTCCAAACAGGAAGTTCCACAACCATTATTACAACATTTACGTTCTCCTGCACAGTCGGCGTCTGTCGAACATTCCTGTTCACATCTGGTACTATGTGATACAGTAGGGCAACGACCATTTTTAACAGCTGCAGCAAAAGATATTAATTGTTTTATTAAATTCAGTAAAAAAAGGAACCAATTGTAAGATTATTATCTATCACGAATAATTACCAGATCTGCAAACACCCCTGTATATAGGAACATCATTTGAATCGTCCAGAATAATGGCACATCTTGTTCCTTCCGGACAAGTTTGAGATGCACAAGGATCAGCACATCGACAGTGTTGACAATTTTGATTATCGACGAAGGCCTCTTTGCCGTATGGGCAACGAATCACCCTGCATTCCTCTTCTGCCTCCTCACAAGGATCCTTATTTATTCTATCGTCAACGTCGATTTCATTTGCTGCACAAAAAAGTTCCAAAGTTTATCATTTCAAAGCTAGCTTGTAGTCATTAATAAAAAAAACTGATTGAAAGTTGAGAAATAAGTGGTTTCGTAAATCAAAATAAAGGATAGATTAAGCGAGGAATCCTATTATAGAACTTGGGGTGGAAGGTTGAGCTATTTTATATACAGCAGAGCTAAAGAAAAAATCCTGGAAAATATAAAAAATATCAAAATCAGCATTCAGATATGTACAAATTCGCTTCTGCCTATTTGCAGACTATAAAGCCAACTTTTTAGACTAAGAAAGGTACTAAAAAAGGTAATAAAAAAGAATGATTAGATATTGGCTTCTGTAACGGAATCCGCACCGTCACTTACATTTAAGACAAGTGGCAATGCAAGATTCAAAGGTCTTGAAATTATTTCGATTGCCGCCACAGCCAGTATAAATGAAGCCTCTACAGGTTTTGTCATCAGGATCGAAGTAGAACCTCTTATAATTTCCAGTAGTGCAAGAACCGATATCAACGGGTTCTTGGCAGATTGCTAAATATTAAAGAAGGTCATTTATTCTATCCACTCTTTGTGATAGTTTAATTCAGAATTATAGATCAATGTTCTTATTTTGTAATGACAGTTTTTAAGAGGATATATCGATACCTCAATTTAAAAAGAAGCTCTCTCGGAGTGTACTTCTAAAGCGACCACTGTCGACGCACACTGGTCCGGTAATGGATTTTCGCAGCCAAATTAAGCTGGAGGCCGTAATTTTTGGTCGATTTCAAAGTTTTCATTTTTTAAATGCTCTGGATAAAATTCCACATCCGTTCCTCTAAGGCCGAATCTCAATTTTTATTTTGTGGCGAATGTTATGTTATTAAACAATTATAAAAAAATCAGATTTTCAAATGTATTAGTTTTGATCTTTGTGTAAACCAGTAAAGTACTATAGAAATCAATAAAAATGTATGCACAGACACAAATATCATGAGAACGAATTATTAAAGCAAAAATTTCACTGTTGTCAACGAATTTCATAAACAAATATACATTTATAAAACTTTTATAGGATTAAATATTTTCTCTTCATGAAAAACCATCTTTAAATACACCACAATGTTATTTCACATTAAAAATGTTGTTAGGCATAGGTATTAGTCATTGTTATTAACAAATTATATAAACAAATGCATTATATTCGAGTGTTTTCACAGAAAAAAAAATTATTTTTTCACGACGACTAGATGCTACGAATGACTGTAATATTATCTAGCAAAGAAATTTTATTTCAAGTCAGCAATCAAAATTGCTAATAATAAATAATATAACGAATTGAATTGGATTTTTGTCTTTTTACAGAAAAATATTATTTTGCACAAAGACTCGTTGCCAATGACTTTTCTGTATTATCCAGCTGAGAATTTTTATTGTAAATGCACAATTTCAATTGTTAATAACAAATAATATAAAAATTGTATATTATATAACAATTGTTAGTATTTGTGTCTATGCATCAATTCCTATTGATTTCTGTTGTACTTTACTGGTTTACACGAAGATAAAAAATAATTCATTGGAAAATCTGATTTTTTTCGAAATGTTTAATAACATAACATTTATCACAAAATGGAAATTGAAATTCGGCCTTTAGGTATTGATGCGGAATTTCATCCAGAGTATTTTTTTTCTTTAAACTTTGAAATCGACCCAAAATTACGACCTCCAGACCGCGAAAATCCATTACTGGACCACTGTGCAATGCGTTGATCGTCTAAACTAAGCACTCTGCTTTTTTAAGTTGGCCCTTTGTTTGAGTACAAAAATGCAGCGCTTAATGGCAAATTAAACAGCATTAATTTCCATTTATTTGAATTTCCTTGAACCAGGGATCAACTCGAAAATCAGAATAGTTTGTGTCGACGATCAACGAAAGAGTCGTCGTTTTAGATGAAGACTCCGAGAGAAGTTCTGCCATTATGGAGGTATCGATGTTGATTTTGTAATTCTAATTCTAATTAATAGTTTTGATTTCTTACCCAGGTGAGATGTATCTGTGTCATTGAGATTGGCAGATGGTTCTTCGTGATGAATACAAACTGATTCACATTCAGGAATAGTGCTAAATCGATTAGCGTTTCCGTCACATCCACCGTAGATAAATTCTCGACATGATCGGGTGGATTGATCGTAGAAGAATTTAGTGAAGGCTCCTCTACAAGGACCAGGATCGGCCGAAAGGTTGCATATGTCTGAAATGAATCATAAGCAATTAATTTAAACTTTGAATCTGTGAATGAAATTGCATAAGTTGAACAACAGGATTTTTCGAAATCTTACCTTGTTTTCGGAATATACCACAGAGACGTTCGCATTGTTCTTCAGTTTGGAACCTGTTAGCATTTCCTTCGCACCCACCATACACAAAGGCCTGGCAACTTCGAGCTTCAGCGTTGTAGAAATAAGCAGTGACTTCTTTATTGCAA
>JAUELO010000239.1:486847-498195 GCA_032357855.1 Amphibolips quercusostensackenii | reverse complement strand
ACTTTTTTTAGAAATTTCGATAACGGTCCACTAGTGTTATCATCATTAATAATTTCATAGAAAAATTTTTGTCCTGTCATGTATTTGTAAACAAAAAATTCCGTGTTTCTTGGGGATATTAAAATTAAGGTAACCGTCAACAGCTGGTTACGTTGAAAACCCCTAGTTTTTACCTTTAGAAATAACCAAAAAATGCATTTGTTAATTAATTTTGATTAAACAAAGTTTTATTATCCTAGTCATTCGTAAGAAAAAAATGTTTCATTAGGGTATTAGCATACTGTTATTTATTAATGGTCTTGTGCTATCGATCGATAAAGAAAAATGTATTTGTTAATTGATTTTGTTTAAACAATTATCAATTATTACTGCCCAATGGCACAGAGCCATTACGAAATAACAGTCTGCTAATACCCTTAAGAAACGCAATTTTTTCTTAAAAAATGCCTAAGATAATAAAAATTTGTTTAAGTAATTGTTGTTAATGATTGAAATTGTTTATTGTTATATAAGGTCCTGAAAAGTTTACAAATGAGTTATTTACACTTCATTAGTTTGAAAAAACCAAGTTTTCACCCCTAAAAATAGGAATACAGTGCATTTTTTAAATTAAATTTGTTTGAACAATCGTCAGTCGTTATTGGATGAAGAAATATGAGAATTGAGTGACATTTCTGTATAATTTTTGTCCCAGTCAATAGAAAAAACTCGATTTATTCCAACATAACTACCTGCTATGGATAACTGTTCACAAAATTTGTTTATAAAATAACAGTTCATTTATTATATTTCAGGAATTCTATTAAATAATGGTTTTTTCCTACGAATTATTCAAATTAAATGCAAACCAGTTCACGTATCACTGCCAATCTCCATAAATGCATTTTCACTAACTTATTTGTTTATAGTAAATTCAATTAATTGTTAAATAATTTCGAAGCTTTAAATAACTTTTCTGGATAGTTGCTTAATTGATTTCAGGTATTTTGGTTCGAATCCAAGCCTTTTTATAAAAACCGGTACTCTTCTAAATAAACAAAAATTTTTCCCGATTTTTGTAATAAATAAAAAATAAATTAAAAACTTTCTTTAAAATCGGCCTCAACCGATCTATGGAGACTTTTATTAGCTTTGATATACAAAAAACATTGAAATTGGATAAAAATTGCGGCCCGTAGAATAATTTGTCCAGAGATAGCTTTTTTGCCCCATTGTGCATCAACTCTCTTTCAGGTCCCGCGGCTCCTCTCATCACGAAACTGTGGAGGCCAACAGTTCTAGGAATATCGTGAGCCGGGGTTTCTTATATTGGGAGTGAAGTGTACTACGTTTTAAAAAAGAATTCTGACAATTTTTGAGAATTCGCAGGTAGTCTTCAAATTATTGTACCAAATCAAAAAATATTTTTTTATTAAACTGTAAACTACCTATTCCTTTATTTTTAGTTTTATAGAATAATACATCCAAACACCATATCATTATGACTTTCTCAGCTATATTCTCGTGAGTTCTAGAATTTTCTAGAGTAACGAGAGGTTTTACAATTTTTTTGAGGTAATGCGGGATATTTTGGAATATTCCCTTATTTCTAAAATTCTTAGTTAAAAAATCTTGAATAATGTTCTTAAAGTTTCTATATAGAATATATTGTAGGATGTTTTGAAATTTTTTATAATATCCTGGAATGGTTTGGAATTCTCTACAGTCTTAAAATGAATCTGCGAAATATCACTGATTTTCCGGCGAAATCTCACTGATTAAAACAATCAAAAATGTTTGACTGACAATCAGTGAGATTTTACTGGTTCACTCAGTGGAATTCAATCACTGGTTTTATCAGTGAGGTCGTCTTACCAGACGACTGGAGGTTCATGTCTTATCCACATGGTGCGCTATATCACTGGTTGAAACAATCATTTGGCTTCACTGGTATATTTTGTAACGCTGTTTTAGTTGGGTAACTACTGACTCAACCAGTCAAAATCAGAAAATCACTGATTCACCAATAATAATTCAAAATACTGATTCAACCAGTGACAACTTCACTTGTTCAGTTCAAAAGAGTAAATTCTGTAATGTTCTAGAATATTCTAAATTTTGTTTAAAGAACCTCTAAATTTAACTAGAATTCTTTGAAATATTCTAAAATTTCATAGAATGATTTATAATTTTATTTCAAAGTTTTTGACCTTCTTAAGACATTATTATGGATTTGGAATCCACCGCACAATTTTTGAACTCTGGTACCAAGTTTAGACTACGTAATCTAGGCTTACACCCCGTTAAGTTTGGTGGTGAGGTAACATCACCGCTAACGTCTTTCTTCTTTGAAGATGTGAACCATACCCCAGGAAACTAGAGCGAATCTTTGCCAGGTTTGATGACAGAGATGTGCGAGCAACGGAAACTTTAAGGATTATAGACTCAGGAAAAGAAAGTGAAAAGAAAAAGGAATTTGTGGAAAAATCTGTGGCCCACTTATCTTTTCGCTGAACAATTCCGAATTCACAATGTGTGCTTTACGGACGGTGACGCGCCTTTGGCTATGTCGGACTACCGGTTTTTAAAAGCCCGCCGTAACCTCCCACAAGTTCATTTTTTAGTCATAAATCATCTCTCGACGATACGCAGAGAGCAGGAACCCGAATTCCACGCAGAAAAATTATCGCTCTCTTTTGAATTTTTAGTTCACACAGGAAAAATTCCCTTTGATGCTGACCCAGTTATTAGTAGAGAAGAAATAATCTTTTTAACTGAATACATAATAATTTATTATTCTCTCTCTGGTTTAAATTGGAATTTACGAGCAACATCAGTCGCGCGCTACGCGCACGTGTAGTTTTTCGATTTGAGGGGAAAAATAATTTTTAATACGTAATAACAATTTCAAATGATTTACTATTTACTTTTTAGGTACATATATTTATTTACATGAATATAATTTTAGTAAGATTCTTGAGAAAATTCACAAAGATTTTGGAAAACTTGATTTATGTCAAATAAAATTCTAAGAAAAAAGTTGATCTTTAACCAAATAGTAGAATTTTTAAACAAAAAAATTGAATTCTCAACGAAAAAATGTAATAATTGATATTTCAATTTAAAAAATAGTAGATAGGCAGGGCCGGTTATGATCAAGATTCCTACCTTACCGACATCGAGAACATTCGACAGCTAAAGTGGTTCATGTCCGTGCTAAGTTTTTAGAATGCTCTGGATGACATCGTAAAATGAGATTGCGTAATTGTGAGAAACGAATTTTGCGTAAACAACTTTAAGGCTATTTAGCATTTAAATTAGTTTCGCTATGGAAAAACAAGGATATTCATTGCTTTCTTATAGATAATACATTTCATTAAAAAATGTATTTCTTTATTTACTTAATGCGTGAAAGGTGCAGGCGTACAAATATAATTTGATATGGGGGATAAGCGCATACGCAAAATTCGTTTCTTATAATTACGCATTATCGTTTTACGACGTCATCCAGAACATTGTAGAAACATAGCACGGACACGAACCACTTCAATTGTAGACTGTTTTGCGATTTTGGTAAGGAAGAAATCTTGATCTAGAATCGGCCCTGTCTACCTACTAAAGATTTTTATTTTTAATAAAAAAAAACAGTTTAATTCATCCAGAAAAGATCAATTTTTGACAAAATAATTAAATCCTCGACGAAAAAGATTAATTCTCAGCGAGTTATATCTTTAATCAAAAAAGATTGAAAATTTTCCAAAAGAGATAAATTTTAAATAAAAAAGTTAATTTTCAGTCAAATACATAAATTTTCTACTGAAAGATTGCTTTTCTACCAGAAGGGACAAATTTTTCACCATAATTGTAAATCTTCAACAAAAAATAACTCTTTAAAAATGCAGTTCAACTTTTAGGCATCTAGTGGAAATTTCACCACAAAAAGATGAATCCTCAACGAAAAATGTAATAAGTTGATATTTCAATGCAGAAATATTTTAACTTTAAATATATAAATAGTTAATTTAATTTTAACGAGTTTTTAAAAAATAGTTAAATCTTCAACCAAAAAAGATTAATTTTCAACCACCTATATTATTAACCAAAAATAATTAAATATTTAACAGAAGAAACGAAATTTATACAAAACAGTTTAATTTTACCCTAAAAATCTGAATTTTCACCCAAGAAGATTAATTTTATACCAAAAAAGATTAATTTTCCAACAAAATGGGAAATCTTCAACAAACTGAGTTTTTACGAAAATAGTTGAATCCTCGACCAAAAAAGATTAAATATTTTCCAAAAAATACAAATTTTCTACAAAACGATTCAATTTTTTAGCCTGAAAATATAAATTTTTAACAAGAAAGTTAATGTTAAAGCAATACATGAATTTTTTGCCAATAAGACGAATTTTCAACTAAAATAATGAACCTTCAACAGAAAAATGTCTTTTTAACAAAGTAGTTTAACTTTCAACTGAATAATAGGGTTTTTAACTAATAAATCTGAATTCCTAAGAAAAGTTGTAATAGTTGATGTTTAAATCCAAAAATATCTCTTTAAAACTTCTAAAATTCATTAAAATCTTCGAAACTCACTTAAATTATTGCGAAAATTGTCTTGAAATCTAATGGATTCAGTTTTTACAATTTAAAAAATACTTTCTAATACTTTCAAATCTTTTTAAATATTCTCCTAAAATTATTTTTTTAAAGTAAGGAATCACTTTAAATATTCGCAGGCATCTTAAGAATTTTTTAATTATCTTGTAACCTTTCAAAAACTTCAAAATGTGATTTCGAAATTTACAAAAATCTACATTTTGTTTTAATTTTTTTAAATCTTTTTGAATTCAAAAATATTTTTGCTATTTTTAAAACTTTTAAATATCTTTTAAATTCATTCGAATTTTTTCTACAAATTTGCTTTAAAATCTTCTACATTCTTTTCCCAAATTCAAGGAAATCATTTGAAATGTTTTAAAATCGTTTTAAATGTTTTCTTCAAATTAATTTTTTTTTTTCAATTTAATTTTCTCTTGAACCTTAAGAGAAATTTTTTTAGCTTAAAACCTTTTAAAATCCTTAACAAGCTTCCAAACTTTGTTCAAAAATCTTTAAAAATCTAAATTTGGTTCAAAATAGTTAAAAATATTTTCAAATTAATTTTTAGTTTTGTCAGCACTTCTAAGACTTTGAAACATCTTTTAAAAATTCAAAGTTCTCCTAAAAATTTGTTTAATCACAAATTTTTTTGTTTAAATTGCCCTAAAATCTTTCAGATTCTTTTTCAACATATTTCGAAAACTTTAGACCTTAAAATTTTTTTAAATTTTAATTTAATTTAATTTTTAATTTTTTAAATTTTAAGATTTAAAATTTTTGAAATAAAACGTAAATCATTCAAAATTTTCCCAAAAATCTTATTGTCGATACTGATAATTTTTTGTTACTGGTATAAACAACGGAAAATTACAGTGTGGCTGCAAAATGTTAAAAACGAAATTATTTTTTAGTTTTACAAAGCATTTATAGTTGAAATTTTCGAATTAATCAATAGTGTTTAGCAACAATCAAAAGTAAATCTTATCATCGAATAAAATTAATTATTTGGAAATTCTTATTGACTAAATTGATGCTGCGGAAAATTCTTAATCATTGTTAATTTTAATATATATATATAACCTCATTTAATATGTTCAAAAGTGTTATGAATATAATTCTTTCGTCGTTTTTAAACCATTTGGTTAAAAAGCTAAGAACAGAATTTTTGCCTTTATTATTTGATAATTGTTTACAATTTGAATATTGTCTTTTAGAAATACATTTTTAGAATTAAAATTCCTTATTCGAAAATGGCGATTTGCAAAATTCTAGAAAATTCAAAATAACAAACGAAGTATGCAACCAATTAGATATTCAACAATAATGTCTGTGAGATTTTCGAAAAGTTGTTTCTATCAATTTTATCAGATAGGAAATCTAATTTTTATTAAATATATTCTTAATTTTGAATGTATTAAGCAATTCAATATAAATCAAACATCAAATTTTCTATTCTAGTGAGTAAAAGTACAAAATAATGCATTAAATCAATAGTTTTCAATAAAATTTAAATTGCGTTTTCCTCTTAAATCATATTTGAATTTCTACTTTGCTGTGCATTATAGAAGGGTAGGTGTTATTAACGGCGAGAAACAACCCCTTGCACGCTCGTGTTTATTATGGGTTGACGAGCGTTCTCGCGAAATCTGTTTCAATTTTTTCATCTTTTTTCCTCATGAGAGTTTCCCATCCGAGCTAAATTACTTTTAAAAACTTGTAGAATTAGAAAAGCCTCTAACAAGTGTAAATCGTTTGATAAGCTTGTAAATTTTTTTTCATAATTTCTCAAATAACGTTGAGTGAGGAGGAAAATTATTGGGGTTAAGAGTTTAGAAGATTTTTTTTTTAGTTTTAATTATATAGTCTGCAAGGTCAGTGTATCCTATATCTTTTATATTCAATTTCTAATTGGACATTATTCAAATAAAAAAATTAAATTTTGAATTAGGCATCATTATTTATTTAGACAAAATTCATTCAATATAAGGGAATTTATGTAATTCATTTTATTATATCGGTACCTCCATGCTAAACCAACATTATATCTTTGGCTAAACTCTACAATCGGGGGTCAGCAGTCTAAACTCTCCAATTTCGTTCTGTTTTGGCACCTAACTTCGCTACACGGACTAGCACAAAACGAGATTGGAGAGCTTCGACTTCTAACCCCTGGTTGGAGCGCTTAGACTGCTAACCCCTTATTGCAGTGTTTAGACATGCTAGTCCCTTATTGGAGAGTTTAGACTGCTAACGCCCTGATTGGAGAGCTTAGACTGCTGACCCCTGATTGGAAAGTTTAGACTTCTAAGCCCTTATTGGAGAGTTTAGACTGCCAACCCTATAATTGGAGAGTTTAGAATGCTAACGTCTTATTGAAGAGTTTAGACTGATAACCCCTTATTTGAGAGTTTAGACTGCTAACCCCTTATTGAAGAGTTTAGACTTCTGATACGAAATTAGACAGTTTAGACTGATCACCCCTGATTGAAGCGTTTGGACTTCTCACTCCTTATCGGAGAGTTTAGACTGCTAACCCGTTATTGGGGAGTTTAGACTGCTAACACCAGATTGGAGAGTATAGAATGGAGGTATCGATATTGTATTATTGAATTATTTTATTAGTTCATAATATTATTATATTATTGTTACTCATAATTTATATTTATAATATGCATAATGTAATTAATTTTTTTTTGTTTCATAATTTATAAATAAAAGTCAGAATGCAGAAAATGTAAGAGCTTCAATGGATCAAAAACCGTCATTTGCGTTTTTTTTTTGCTTTCGTGACATTCATGACAAAAATAATTGATGGATTGACTTACTCTATATCAAGGCAAGTTCTCGTTTGATGTGAAACACCACCTCCACAAGAACGGGAGCAGGAACTGGGATTGGACCATGGCCCCCAGTTCCCCCTTTCGGGTTCTTTTGGGTCCAAAATATATGTTTTGGGAATGTGGTTATCTCCATGTTGTCGTCTGTGTCTTCCATGCCTCAATTTTATATGATGCTGTAACAAAATTAAAATAATTTAGAATTTATTATAAGCTTTCTTATGATTAAATCACGAAAATAACAATTTTATTAGAAGATAAATAGCTAGTTATTTATACTGCTCAAGTACAACAAACATAACTTTCTTGGTACTTGTATTTAAAAAAAAAAGGATTTCTAGTATAAATATGTCATATAAAACTACAAAACAAGAAATGGGACAGTTTTAATTTGATAGCAAGGTGAAAAAATTATAATTATTATTTTTAATAAAGAATTGAAATTTAAAATATTAAAATATAAAATCTTTTAATAATGAACAACAATAATTTCCAATTTTAAGCATTTAGGCAAACTTTTTTAAATTAGGACGATCAAAAATGGTTAATTTTAAATTTATCTTATACCATACTACTTTAAATCACTTTATTTAGAAGAGTTCGTTGTTTAAATTTTTATTTAATTAATACGTACAAAATGGAAAGATCCGAACTTTAGCTTTAGAATTTTAGCCCCTTTGAAATTAAAATATTAAAACTGTAACAGCTACGAATTTAGTAAAATTTTAAAATTAAAAATATTTTAATAAGACCCTTTTATTTAACTCAAAATTTTTCATAATTTTTTAAAAATATTTACAAATCAACTGAAATGTACAAAATCTCTTTGTACTTCACCAACACTCGTGAATAGATCTCTTCAAATCTAAGGCAATACCATCAAAAACTGTAACTTTATTGTTGTGAATTCTCTTTTGTTAAAGCTTCTTCGGCTTTAACGAACACATTCTCTTTATGCAGCTTGTGCTTCGCACTCAATTAAAATTGGTTCAAAACGCGAAATTTTCGATATTTCGTTTAATAATTAATGTATATTAAATTAATTTCTGTACCTCGGTTCGGGACTGCTTATTTAAATATTACAAAATAAAGGAGAAATGTTATGATTATTGATTACATTAATATTTGTTCCTTATTTACCATTAATATTTATTCGCAGCTACCCTGAAAAATGTATTATTTAAATAAATGTATATTATTACAATTCATTATGTACATTTATATTGAAATTGACCTATTTTCATTGTCTTCTTTTTATAATTAAAAAAGTGCGTGTCCTGTAAAAAAAACAGTTGAAAGAAGCATTTTAAATATAATTTAGGTAAAAATTTTGTTACTTAACATTTTATTCTATCTTGCGTCGTTTTCCTAACAAATTAATTTATTTATTTTTAATGGTATTTTTCACGATTAAGACAAAAAATACGCGCACTAACAAGAAATGGTTAAAAGTTTTTTGGATGAGAAAATTCATCTCTTTGATTGAAAATCAAGATTTTTTCTTGAAATTTTTCTTTTTTGTAGAAAATTAATTTATGCGTTTTGAAAATTCTACTATTTTATAGATAATTCGGTCTCTTTTGGTTAAAAGTTGAATCACTTTCTTCAAAACTTTTTTTAAGCAGATTCATGATTTTTAATAAAAATACATCTTTTATTCAAAATTGGATTATGATGTTGAAAATTTGTTTTTTGGTAAAAATTAATTTCCTTATTGAAAATTTAACTTTTTCATTTTGTGTTGAAAATTTACCTTTCTTAGTCAAAAATTTAACTATTGGTTTGCAAATTCAAAGCACCTAAATTAAAAAAAAAATCATTTAAAATTTTGGAAACCTGAAAATTCAAGGTACTAAAAGTTTCGTAAATAGCAATTCTGGTTTGATTGTTTTTCTCAGGTCACATAAATTACATTAATAGTTTTTGGTTGGGATAATGATGAGTAATTTCCTCTTTTATCACAATAATAGCCCATTCTATTAATTACTGGTTAACTGGCTATTCACATTCATCAACTAATATCTTTTGTTTTGTTGAAAATTAGTTTTTTTTTTAATTAATTTTTTTCTGAAAATTTATCTTTTTTTTTAGCTGTAAAGTCAACTATTGGTTTGAAAATTCATGTATTCTGGTGAAAATTCGTATTTCCTGACAGAAAATTAAACTTCTTGGTTAAAAATTCGTCTTTTTGGTTGTGCAAAGACCTTTTAAAATTAAAGATCAAACCATCAACAACTGTAATTTGGTGATTGTGAATTCTCTTTAGTTAAAGCTCCTTTTTCTTTACCAAAAACAAATTAAATGTATGTTGTAATCATTTTTGTATCTCGGTCCGGACCTGCTTATTCAGATATTGCAAAATAAAATACCTCACCATCTCATTGAGATGAGAATGTAAAAATTTATTATCTCAAACGACTAAATTTAGTAATTAAAAATTGTACGCTTTATAATTATTTTATTTTTAAAACTATTTATTACAAATGAAATAGAATAATTAATAATTCATAATTCATTGAATAATAAAATTCTGAAGACAATTTTTTTATTGGAAACTTTAAATGGTAAAAATTAGTAATCTATGTACCATTTGACTTTTAACAATCAGAAATTATAATCCTGCAGAAACATAATACAATTAAATAATTTATTAAATTATGAAAATTTGTAATTCTTTTGCACGAACTGACGATTATCACGCCAATACATGTAAAAAACATTCCCTTCATAAAACGAATACTGAAAAAATAAATGATAAACATAGATAAAATTCTATTTTATTTTTAAGCATCACTTAAGTCAGAATAAACCTTCTTTTCATCTGAGACAAAAAAATGCGATTCCAGATCTGCATAAATTACTTAGAGATCATTGATTTGAAAAGTTTTATAGCCGAAGAAATACAAAATTTCTTGTAAATTATTATTCTAAAGGAACTTTTATCATGAATATTAATATTAATTTGAAATATACTTTTAGGAAAATCACTCGAGAATCTGCCAAGTCCTTCAAGTCTCGAGGTAGGCAAATTGCAATATTTGCAGAAACACAGTTGACCAAACAGTTTCAGCGTATTTACTAACCGCAACTAAACTCGTCAGGTTAATTTTGCATTTACGTCAGTTTTAAACAAGTCACTTAGTTCGACCTTTTATTTTGACTAAAAATTATTTTTAAAACTAGCACGACTAAACTGGAGATATTAAGTAAATTTATAAGGTCTAATTATTTTTCATTGCCGAATAGTAACTTTGATTATCGCATAAATGTTTTACGATTCTTCTTTGAACACTGAAGACCTTTTTAAATCTTTATTACCCGAATTCTTAATATTTCTTCTGAATTTTCATTTCCTGGCAGCAGGAATATTTTCTTGGCTGGAAGATATTCCGTCTTATGCCAAATGTTGGAGAGGTTGAGCGAGATATCTCTCATTTTTATGCGCTTCATACTGCTTTATACTTCATAAATTTTGCGGGCTTAAAACGAGGTTGGAAAATCACGCGGACAAGAGAAATGGAATTTCGAAGCTATTACAGCCGTATAAATACCAACTCTCACGATTTCCTATGCGTAAAAGAAGAATCAGCTTAAAAAGCAAAGGGAGCGAAAATTGGAAAAATGACCAGTCTCGGATTTATCGACAAAATATCACATTTGCACTCAACATCATAGAGTTATGAATAATCCAAATCCTTGATTTAAAACAATTATTTGCTGAAAAAAAGTTGCTTTAAAAAAACAAACTCTCTATCGCTACGAAATTTTCCGTAAAACTTTATTTTTATTTTTATTCATTTGAGTTAAAAAAAAAGATAATTTTCAATAAAAAAAGTAATTTTGAAAAAAAAAACTAATTTTCAACAAAACAAAAGGTATTAGTTGATGAATGTGAATAGCTAGTTAACCAGTAATTAATAGAATG
>JAUELO010000239.1:441778-455421 GCA_032357855.1 Amphibolips quercusostensackenii | reverse complement strand
CATTCGGTGTTCGTGTCTACGCCAAATTGGATGTCGGTAAACGTCGGCGATAGAAATCTTTTTGAAAAAAGTCTTAAAATGTAATTTTAACTTAAGAAACATCGTCGGAAAGGAAAAATGTGGAAGGTGTCGATAAAGAGCTGTTATCAGATAGTAAGGAATGATTCGATACTGCGAGACGTGATGATTGTAGCTGTGGAAAAGCAAATTGGATACGGCGATGGTGTCTGTCTGAGGCGGGAGCGTTGAAACCTGAACCATCTCCAAAGCGCGAAGGCAATAAAAGTAGGATGAATGCCGCCGAGGCTTGCTTCATCCAAGCCCTTGTCGTACTGCCTCCACATTCAAGGTCGTATAGCTTCCACCTTCGAGACCTTCGCGATTACGAACCTAATCCCTTCGTCCTTTACCTCCTGGCATATCACGATTCTAGCTATTTGTATATTATTCCTTTTCACATTGTTCCATTTCAGATAATAAAGAAGAAAGTGGCTTTTCTCGGAAGTTTTGGTTTTCTGCAGCTTTCCACTCCCCTGACCAAATTTTCAGGCGAATGCAAGCACTTTTAATAAAACTTCGGCTATACTAGCCTATATTGAATTATTAGATGAAAAAATACTTACAGGTGTGGCTGTAACATCAGAAACGTGCGCCGCAGCTATAAATAGGAGAAGCACCAACGACCTAAAACAGAAACGTAATTTTTCATTATCATTTTAGTCATTTCTTGACTTATGGCGAATGGAAAATTATAGGAAATATTAGTGTCTTTTATTTAATTTTACAAATTTTTAAATCGATATCTCAATTCGTGCGGACGTGAGGTGTTGCTGAAAATTGGTGGTAAAATAGGACTAGGGTAAGTATTAGATGACCTTGTGCCAAGTTAGCAAAACAAACTGTATTTAACTGTTTTTTATTTAAGGTCAATAACCTTTTATCAGTTTAATATTGACCCAGGCTGTGGAATTGTATCAATGTTGTTACTTATGGCAAGACAAGTTTTGCTTCGAAGTGGTTTCACGACTCCTTACGTCAGACAAGGCTGACAGTTATCTGATACAAGCCAGAGCAGGTTAAAATATTTAGTTCATGTTATTTCAAAATAACTGTATGCAAAAGATATTAAAAATTTTACAATAAATAAAAAAAATTGCTGATTAATGAAATTCAGTAGTTTTTAGCTTTATTTGCAGTAGTTGACAAGATCATTAATCATCAAATAAAAGCTTCGGCTGTCTCAAAAAATTAATCTACAGAAACTTGTATGAATTAGAGAAAAAACAAATTTTGGTTAAATTAATATATAACTTTTCTTAGAATTAACCAAACTATATATTTAAACTAATAAATGACTCAATTTATTGAGTTAACTAGCGGATTTGAACTTTTTCTTCAAGCAATACAAACATTTCTTCAATTTAATTTTACATACATTTTCAGTTCAGATTTTTTTCTGTATGTAATCAAAATTTAAAAGAAATACATTAAAAATAATATTATAAATGAATTAGAATTTTGAAAAGTATTTGAATTGACCTGTTTCTGAAAGTAAATTTCACGGTTTCAGCTCCTATTTCATTTCCACCTGACGAAAGGGAATCTTGGGACGCTTGACAGAGTGGATCTTGTTTTCTTCTTAAGGAGAACAAGGTAAATGGTCACCGGGTCAAGCATACCTTGCGAACGTGAAATCAGATAATATATTTTATTTTAATATTCCGAAAGTGTACGAGGTTGCTCAAGAAACTAAAATTTTCATAATTCTTTCAAAATTTTTAGTTCTTTATTTACCATACTATTTTTTGAACATTTTATTTCCAAATTTCACAGTGTTGTGGTTTCAAATTTGAATATTAAAAATTTTAGAAAAATTTGACTATTAAATCTTTCAAAATTGGAATTTTTTTAAAGCCTTGATAATGAGTTTTATATTTAATAATTTTGGATTAAAATATTTAAATTTGATTGGTTTCAATTTTAGTCCGTCTTACATTAAATAATTTGAGATATAAATATTCTGAGCAATTCAGTTCTAGTTTTAAATGTACAACATCGTCTAGTTTTTTAAATTCTTTGAAATCGTAAGATATCAAATTGAAAGACTAAATAATTGGACAATTTTCAGTTTAAAGGATTTGCAATTAATCATTTTGAATGAAATTCCTTCAGGATAAATTGGAAACAATGAAAAATGAATACAATAATTTCTCAAATTTGAGCCTTTAAAATTATAGAATTTTAGAACCAGGCTTTGGTAATGGAATAATTTTTTATTTGAAAATGTTCCAAAATATTGAGCATTTCAAACTCTATTTTTTTTAAACTGAAATAAAAGGCTTAAAATTGTGTAATTTCAAGAATTGGAATCATAAATAGCAATCTTGTTTTGTATTAATTAAAAAAGATCATTTTCAATTTTAAAAAATGTATAATTTAAAATAAAAAATTTTTGTATCAGACAAAATTTTAAAAACAAATAATAATTATAAATAAAGTGCTAAAAATTAAACTATTTAAAATCAAGAGGTAAAAATTGTGTTGATAAAAATCAAAATAGATCAAAATCAAACTGGAATTGATAGCACAGTAATTACATATTTTCTTTAATTGTGAATGGTTACATTTTTCCCTTTGTAAGTTTTAATGTTGCAATAAAAATAGAAATTTTAAAAGTTAGGAGTATAAAAAAGTTTTAATATTACAAATCGCGATGATTAAAAATTTTTCAGTGTTAAATGTAGTTTGGATTCGTTACATTTTTAATCTTTCGCAGTAGAAATTTTTCCATTTTCAATATTAACCATTTAAATTTACTTCAATTTAAAAGTTTTTTTTAGAATAAAACAATTTTAATCATTAATAATTTAAAATTATGAGCGGTGAAAATGTCAAAATGAAATCGCTTAAATTTTAACGCTTTGAATTAGAAATTAAACAATTTCAACTCCTTTATAAAATAAAATTGTTTAACTTGGAAAATTTGAGTGCGGAATATTTAAATTTTGAAAGATTCTTATTTACAATGTTAAAATTCCAAACACTGTCATTTTTTTATTATTCAATGTTTAATGAATTTATTCAGAAATGATACAGATTCAATTACTTTTCATTCTATTTTAAATATTGTCCTTTTTCAAAATTTTATCCAATCTTAACTTGTTTGATTAAGAACGTTTGCAATTCAGAAAATTTCAATAATTTTTTTTTAAATTTCAAGCGCTTTAAATTCAAAATTAGGAATAATTATTTCCAGAATTGTTTAAACTCTTGATATTTGAAAAATTATTTGATAATGGATTTTTAAAAACTTTATATTTGCAATGTTAGGAAATAAAAGTAAAGGTACATAAACGCGCGCTTGGCGCACATGTAATTCCTGCTAGTAGCTAATAATAAGAAAAAATTTAGAGTATTGATATTATTTTGCCGACTAGGATAATTAATTTATTTATTTCTTATGTTCAATTTTGCCGATAACGGGTCAAATAATTTTTGAAGAAACGAGAACAAATCTGCTCGGACCGGATTTGAATCAGGAAAGCCAATATTCACGAATGGAGCGTTTAAACAATTACGCCACCAGTACCACAGACATTGGTTAGACGCGGTACTCGTGAATAGTGGCGTTCCGGGTTTGAATCCGGGCCGAGGCAGATTTTTTCTCGTTTCTCGACAGATTATTTGACCTGTAATCGTAAAAATTTATCATCATTAATCAATTATTAAAAAAAAAAAATGTTTGGTGAAACTAATCATAGAAATGAATATGTCTAAAAAAAATGAATTGCATGGATATTTAAGTATGCTTATATAATTATTTAAAATGAATAAGAAAGATTATAAGAGTTTGTGGAAAAAATGTTGCCGTGAGTGCGTGAACTCTTAAGTAAAAATTTAAAGAGTGCATTGTGTGGGTTCTAGGCCAGGATTAAATACTTTTTAAAGAGGGATGGGCCATGAGCCCTCTTTACGATGTGCATTGACACAGGACTTTAGTCGGGCGTGGGCGTCATTCAGTTTTGGAACGATGCCCGATGTTCGAGAGAATTTACTATTACAGACTCGCAACAGTCTACTGCAGAATCTTGAGAGAGCATTTTGATTTCGTAAGCAATTATTAAAGGAGCCTGTAAAAAATATATTCATCAATTTAAGATAAATTTATTATTTATGAGACAAAATTGGTATGATTGCATTTAAATAATTCTTAATTAGTACCAAGATACCAATTTAAGTTACACTCAGCTCCCGATTCTGGGCCGCCCGATCTTCGGCCGACTTCACGCTTGAATGCTTCTCCCCCCACCCCCTGAGTGCCTCTTGACAGCCCACACACTTTTTAGTGTTGAAATTAAAAAAAAGCATCTGATTCTAGGCGGCCCAGACCCGAGGCCGGCCCAGAATCGGGAGTTGAGTGTATTTAAAAATGAGACAAGCTTGTGGCTAAGATTTTTTTACACTTAAATTTTAAGAATTTTTAATTATTTCATTCATTCTCGTTCGATTTCGTGAATTATTTTTGTGTTATTAAATGATCTTTTAGTAACGCAAAATATTTTATTATTTAATATAATAAATGCGCAATACCTACTGTCAGTAGATTAGATATTTCGCTAAAACGTTCACTATCAGGAAATAATCCTTCTGTATCTAAAAAAGTAGTGTAACGAAATGTCTCGAACATCTGGTATTCATTGTTGTTGAAAACATGATTGGCTGTTAAACGTCTTTAAATAGCTTAATTTATTACATTTAAAATTTTAAAATAAAATCCGCTATTAACTCATAATTTGTTTACAACTATTAATTTAATTTGTGATAATTATAATGGCAAAATAATTCATTGTTCTTGAAAATTATTCTTGCAACATTTTATCTATTTTGATAAGAGAATAAAACTCAATTACATTTAATAAAAAAATTAATCATTTACGTAATTCTTCATCACCGCAAGTTCGATCATTCGAATTTAGAATGTACTCCAGATATTAATATTTTAAATCTTTCTTAGGATTTCATAAAATTTCACCAGATTTCAGAAGATACCTTTGGTGTTTGAAAAGTTCAAAAAAATTTCAACTTTTTAATGTATTTCGAAATATTTTAAGGTATCTCTTAATGTTTCAAGAGAATTTGAAGAATTTCATAGGATTTCAAGGGATTTTAAACCGATTTAAAAGGTTTGCAAAGAATCATATTGGATTTCAAAAAATTTAATAAGATTTCAAGAGATTTCAAAAGATTTAAAGCGTTTTCCATGGGTTGCAAAATATTTTAGAACATATCACAAAACTTATTAAGGTTTCAATGGATTTGAAAGAATTTGTAGGAGTTGCAAAGTACTTTAAAAGATTTTTGAATTTTTCGAAGTATTTTCATTTTTAAATATTTTAAGATATTTCAATACATTTCCGAATGGATTGCAAATGATCTTAAAAAAGTTTAAGGGATGTCACAGATTTTCTAAGGATATCAAGTGATTCAAGGATTTCCAAGAATCTTTTGAGACTTTATTGCCTATGAAATTATTTTAAGGGATTTCACATAATTTTTATGGATCTTAAATAATTTTAGAAGACTTGAAGAAATTTCAGAAGATCTCAGCGGTTTTGTAAAAGCTTTCAATAGGTTTTCAAACATTTCATAGCATATTACAAGACTTCTAAAATTTCAAGTTGTTTTAAAATATTTAATAGGATTTTAAGAGATTTCGAGAGTACCTAAAGTATTTAAAAACATTTTAGGGATGTTCGAAGTGTTTCAAAATATTTCTAGATATTTCACAAAACTTGCAAAAGAATTCTCAGTAAATTGAAAAAAAATCAAGGGATTTCACGGATTTTGTAAGGATTTTAAAAGATTCAAGACTATTACAAGAGATTCCCAAGAATCTGTTGAGACTGAATGGCCTTTGTAAGGATTTCAAGTGCTATTACACGGTTTTGATGGATTTCAATTAATTTAAAAAAACTTGAAGTGCTTCTGAGTGATTTCGATTGCTTTTAAAATGTTTTTAGTGGATTTCGAAATACATACTTAAAGGGATTAAAAGAAGTTTCTAGAGACCACAAAGAATTAAAAAAGATTTGATGTATTTTCGAAGTATTCAAAAGTATATCAAGAAATTTCCGAAAGTATTTAAAAATACTTTATGGGATTTCAGAAGATTTTAAAAGATGTTAAATTGTCTATAAACATTTCAAGGAGCTTAACAGAATTTTAAAACATTTTAAAGAATTCCAGAGGATTTATAGGTATTGCAAAATATTTTAAAAGATTTCGTTGTTATTGGCACTCTTAAGAATTTTAAGTAATTTCAACAGTTTACAAAAATTATGAACAATTTTTAATGATTATTAAAAAACATATTCGATTTTACGGACTTCGAAAATTTTACAGTTAATTATAACGGATTTTAAAAATGTTTGAAGTTTTCCAAAGTATTTAAAACTAAACACGGTTTGTGGCCAGTTAACCGTTAGTAGCCATTTTCTGATGTATTGCCTTATTTGAAGTATTAAAACTTAGAAATGAAGTGCTTAATTAATTAAAAATATGTGTTTTTTTAATATAATTGCTTCCTCATGAAGTGAACTTTGTAATGACCTAAATTTTAAAATCTATTTTTTTGACATATTTCGATATAACTCGACCCAAGGAGCTCAAAAATACAATTTTTTAAATATATCCCTATTTTCTGTTCACCATATCTCGAAAAGTAAAAGAGCCTATGATCATCAAGTGACCCCGCAGAATTTGTATGGGAAATGGCTCTCTGCCAAATTTTCTGAAACTTTGCTAACTGGTAGTTCTCGATGTGCAGATAAAAAGCCTCAATCGGCACCAGATGCAGAAAATTCGAGTTTTTGAGATATAGCCGTTCAAAGTTAAGATTTTTATGCATTTTGCAGCAGAATAAGGCTGGAATGCTGATTATATAAATCGGAATGATGCGGCTTGTACAAACACAATTAGGCCTGCATGCACGCATTACCACACTTACACATGGTATATATATATATATATATAAATTTTAGATTCCACCCTTAATTTGCATCTCTCTTATTTAAATACTAGTTACTCGTGAATTAAGCCAATGGTTAGATTTGATCTGTGGTTTTAATTGTGCTTCTAACATGAAACCAATACCCCAATTTCAATGCCTTTCTCAACACATATAACGAGATGTTATAAGTTACAAGGAAGCGTGGGGGGTCCTTGTTAAGAGACCCTTTAGATACAGGTCCGACGTTCTGCAAATTTACATATTCATGCCGTTCTCGTTCTTTAGACGCATGACTACGATTTGGTCACATCTTGGACAGCAGACTCGTATTTTATCTCGTATTATTTCTCATAAAAGAAAAATTTAGCCCCGAAAATAAGTTTGAAAATATGTAGAACCTTGAGAAAGTATTATAAATTTATAAAAATTGCAATATGATAAAAAAATATGCACGTCATTTTGTAGAATGTAGAGAACAATAAACTTGGTTTTATAGACGAGGAAAATAGCCAAGAAGGCTCTAAATATATTGAAAATCATAGAACGAGTCGAGCCCAATCTGCCATTCGTAAATTTTCGAAATTTTTTAAATTTCCGACAAACAGTTTCAGGAAGGGATTTTAAAGACACAAATAAGGACGCTTAATTAAATAATTATGCAATTGTTAAGTGAAATCTGAATCGTCTACATACTCCTCTGGGAATATACGTGTATAAATGCGAAGGGCTGATTTCCCTTGACGCCGAAGGACGCTGCACGGTCCAATTAGCCTCGGTCCAAGAAACGATCCGACACTAAGGGATCGTGGGGAAATTAGCACTTTTCCCAGGAATAAGTAGTCATTAACGTCAAAATCATATGGGTAAGGTTTCCATGAAGTGTAGAATGTTATGGGTAATAATTTAAGGTTCCTCTTATTTTCTGATTTATTGCTTCATGCATTGTGGATACTACTGTTCAAAGCGACCATTTGCTCTACATGCCAAACGCAGATATCGCCCAAATTTCGTTTGGGCATTTTCCCATGAAATGGGACTATTAAAAAAAATCTAGCCGCTGCATAAGCACATTCCCATCGCGCACAGTCCGGAAAATGGAGCTCGCGTCTACCGATTTTCGCGCTTCGCGCTCGATAATATATTTTTCTCGCGCAGCGCGCTCGATTTTTGTACTTCTGTCAAATTTGCGTGTAAATCTTTTAAAATTTAAGGTCAAGCCATTGTCAACTTTTTTTAAAACTCTAATTAACTTGAAACATATCAGTGAAACAACAGAAAAATGTTACAAGACAAATAGAAGGCTCAAGAGTGAAAAAGGACAATTTTTCAATTTTTCAATACTTTCTACACAAAATTATTTTATCTTGAAATATTTGGAACACTCATGGTACAAAAACAAAAAAATGTTTTTTTAAGACAATTTTTTTAAATTGTGTAAACAATTTGTTAAAATAAAATTTGTAATATGAAAAAACTAATTGCGCTATTTGATTCAGCTAAAAAATTACATAAAGCCTATGCGTTTCACCATTATTGTATGAACTCAACTGGTGACGTATTATGAATAAAAAATTTCATGTTATAGCATTTTTATTCATACTATATTATATAAAAATGGTTGGAGCGAAAATTTGGAAGTTTTCGGTCTTCTTTTACAGCTGATGTTCCATAGTAGTATAAAAATTAAATTTATTTTAATTAAATAAAAAATAATATTTACAAAAATGTTACTGTTTCAGATTATTTTTAAATCGCATGGTAAGTACCAGCATTATTTCAAATTTTGCGACTTTTTTACAAAGTCTGAGCTCAAGTATATAGAATCTACAAATAAAACTCTAAAAATATCCTTATGAGGAAAAAATTTAATTTCAAGATCATAAAAATTAAGGCACTTTAGCAACAGCTTAAAAAATAGGTGTGTAGATTATTTCTTCCGGCAATGTATATTGTGTCGAAAATTGCATTTACAAGTATACTTTTTTTAGGTGGTCCAATTAATTCTGATGATGATTATAATCAATATACAGCAAGATTCAAGTTAATGAATTCTGTTAAATCTTGTTTAGTTTGAACTTTAAACTAAATTAATCGCTTTTATTCAAAGTCTGTAATTTTAATTACTAATAAATTAACACTTAAGTTAAAAATATTTATCGTCCTGATTTGAATGTATGTTCTACAAGATTTTCTAACAAATAAAAATTTGAAAATTTAGCACCACTTGCATTTGCACACGTTAATGAATGTTAAAGCTATTTTAAAATATGCAACAAAATGTAAATGTAAATTTAATGTTCTATAAGGATCGCATAATTTTTAAAAATTGACAGTTTAGTAGCTTAGAATATTTAATTGTACACGATAAACACCTTGCACTCGACTTGAATATAATCAGCGTCTCGATTCGGGAAGAATATATTTCAACAATTTCTTCAGATGTTTATTATAGTTAAATTATTTTATAGATCACTTCGACTATTTTTCATTTCTCAGAATTATTTTCCTCTTCGGATTAATACTAACATCATTTAGAAATATATAAAGTATAATTCCAATTTCAGAACTTAAAGATTTGCAAATGATAATAGTTTAATTTTGAAAGTCTAGTTCTAAAAAAAAGGTTCTGAAGTGTGTTAATTTTTCGTTGCTTGAGTTGGAAGGCATAAAATTATGACGTCACAAATTACCGACCGTTTCATATATTTACTTTACACTTACTTAAAATTTGGCAAATTAAAATATCGTGCTCAATTTTTGTTCGTTAATAAATGTATAATAATATGGTTCACCTTCATCTGGTCAATTAGTGATGCCTAATTTTGGTTAAATATATTTTTTATACATCTGTAATGTTCACTTGGAAGCTCTTGTATGGCGACGATTAGAGCTATATTAATTTTTTGATTTAATATTGCTCATATTTAAATTGCTGATTTCCCATGGACTGGGCAACTCGTATAATTTCAACATAGATGAGCAGATGGGCAAGTGCCTGGAGTGTTCTGGTATCTGATTATGGTTATAGGAAACCTGCAAAGCCTTTATGTTGGCCCTCTGATGATAACGGGAATTCGATAACATTGTAATTGTTTTATCGGTTACTAATAACGTTATAAGCCTCGCAGTGTATATTATTATTTTACCTAACAATATTCAGGTGCCCTCTTCATTTTCAAATATGTAACAGAATAGCCATTTAATAATAATTAATATAAAGAGAAAGAAAGAAACCTTTATTTCTCATATGGAAAAATAGTATACAATAAGCTGTTCAGAAATAATTATCTTAAAATATTGATTTTTTTCTTAGTTGTAAACAAATTACTCTCTAGCTCCCCTGGAATTCGAACCCAGGTTTTCAGATTTATGAGAGTAACTTTATTAACTTATTCATGATAAATTTTGAGAAAATTTGCGACTTTTACGAATGATGTTCCTGCAACGGTACACTTCAGTAATAACTTAACAGGTTTGAAAATCACTTTCAGATTTCAGAGCTAACACTTTTATCATATTATCTTTTTTTTCACCTTTTCTTAAAAATTTCGCCTTTTTCTCCTTCCGTGATTGAATGAGACCTGAATTGATAGAAACCAATAAGAAAATATAACTACTTCTAGTAAAAAAATGCACTCTTTTTGATTAAAAAGTCTATTGCTATAATTCTGATTCCGTTCAGAATTCTTTTTTTTTGGTTTTTAGTTAAAAATTCATCTTTTTGGTTCAAAGTTTGAATATTTTATTGAAAATTCATATTTTTAAAATGAATTTCAATAGTGTTCGTTTAAATTAAAATCTTTCTTGGTGAAAATATTAGCAATTACATTTTTCGTCAAGAATTCATCTTTCTTGTTTAAAAATCAACTGCCTGTTTGAAACTTGTACTATTTTGTAAAACAATTAATTTCTTTTTTGTAATGATTAGTTATTTTAATTGAAAATTCATCTTTATAGTGCAAAATTGAACAAGTTTTTTCTACTGAAAATGTGAATATTTCACTTTTATAGTTGAAAATTTATATTTTTCATTGAAAATTGATCATTTTTGTTTAAAAATTCAACTATCTGGTTGAAAATTAACTTTTTTTGTTAAAAATTCTTATTTTAGAGTGCAAAATTTAATTGTTTTGTAGAAAATGTCTTTTTTAAATTCATATCTTTTCGTAAAAATGTAATCATTTTGGTGAAAAAAATGCAACTGTCTGATTGAAAATTCACCTTTTTGTTTCAAAATTTAACTATTTTGGTAGAAAATTCAATTATTTGCTTAAAAATTAAACTATTTATTGGAAAATTTAATTGCTTGAACAGTTTTATGGAAAATTTATGTATTTTGTTAAAAATTCCTTTTTTGGGTAGAAAATTAATTTTCTTTCTTTGAAAATTTATCTTTTTGGCAGTGGACTTAAATATTTGGTTGAAAATTCGTCTTTTTTGGTTGAATTAAAGTTATTTTTTTCGTTATTGGAAAATAACTTTTTAAACTGGAAATGTAACTATTTCATTTTAGGTTTAAAATTTACCTTTTCATTTGAAAATTCAACTATTTTGTTAAAAATTCATCTTTCTTCATTAAAAATTATTTTCTCATAGAAAATTCATTTTTTGTTTTGAAAATTAACTATTTGGTTACAAATTAGGCTCATGATTAAAAAAAATAACAACTTGGTTAAAAATTAACTTTTTTGTTAAAAATTCATCGTGTTGAGTGAGATATTTTATCGTTTTGTGGAAAGTTCATGTACTATGTTCAAAATTTGTCTTTTTGGGGTAGAAATTAATCTTCTTTTTTGAAAATTAATCTTTCTGGGTGCGGATTCAACAATATTTTGTTTTAAATTCATGTATTTTGGTTCAATTTAACTGGTAGAAAATTATTTTTTTTCAAATTAATTTTTTCAACTAAAGATGTAACTATTTAATTTTTTATTGAAAACTCATCTCTTTTAGTTGGCAATTTAAGTACTTAGTTGAAAATTCATTTTCTTAATTAAAAATTACTTTCTGGTTGAAAATTCATCCTCATACGTTTGAAATTCAACTATTTTGTTCAGTTGTATTTTTTGGTCAAAAATTAAACTATTTTGTTGGAGGTTCGTCCTTTTGGATTGAAAATTAATCCTTCACGGTAGAAAAGTCTTTTTTTTTTAAATAATTCTTTATTTCTTGTTGATTTGAAATCTCAATCTTGTTTCGTTGAAATACGAAATATTAAATTTTATGGAGAATTCATCTTTTTTGTTTGAGACCTGAACCATACTTGGTTAAAAATTGAATTATTTTGTTAAAAATGTAATTATTTAATTGAAAATTCAACTATTGTTTTTGTAATCCTACTTTGATTATTATATGTTACAATCAATGAAATTTTTTTACAAATTCATTTATTTACAAAATAATAAAGTAAAAAAAAATATAAATAAAATAATTAACAAAGAATAATAATAAAAACATGTTTTAAACTTGGATAATTTTTTGATAGCGAAAGAGAAAGAAGGTACCGTTTTGATTTCTTTATGTTGAATAAATTAATAGGCTTCTATAATGGTGATCAGGTTATAATCAATTTTCACGCAGAACACGCAAGCCTCGGGTACTAATTCTTTAATTATAAATATTCTAGAATCAATTAGTGTACCAACCATAAGGGTCTTGCTCTCCCTGTTCAGTCGTTTCAAATCAATTGATTATCAATTTCCACTACACCTGCTATAGGTTGCTAATAACACACAGTTAAATTTGTAATTATCGATAAAAAAAAGTTATCATTTCGTTCCAGATATTTGATTAATTTAGAGATTTTGTAGAAATAGAATATTTCTTATGCAGTCATAACAGTACCTATAATCAATGATAATTATCATATTTTTATTTTTGAACACATTACACTATAATTATCAAATACGAAAAATTTCCATCGAATGATTTTAAAGAAAATTTACTCACACGCATTTTACCGGATTGATAAAAAATTAGAACTTTTAGTTTTACACGTTAATTTTCTTCTCCAAAATACGATAATCCACGTTTTAAACAACAACTACGTAAGATACAACAGTTAATAGAACAAATCATTCCTCTTACAATGACCCAAGAAATAGTCCGTTGATGCTTTTCTCTATTTTGCCTATTTGACCAATTTTATACCCAGATGTGAATGATATAGGATAAAATTGTATTTTTTCAAAATAATACGATTTTATGACTTCACTATATCGTTTGTAAGATATGTTTGTAAAAGAATGATAAAAAGAAACAATTTAAGAAATAAGTGTAAGTTGAAAATTTATTTTTGATTATTATAAGAAATAGGTTTCCAGGGGAAAAATGTAAGTAACAGTTTTTTTACGACAGTACTAAAATTATTATTGAAAAAAATTTTTAATTGTTTTGTTTTTTATTTTAGTAAATATTTGAAACTTAACGCGTTCGAGAAAAGTTTTAAGAGACTTGCTTTTAGAACCCTAAAATGTACAAACTAAGAATGGAAAACTTGTAGGGGTTTTGAATTAATTGTTTTTCAACATTTTTATAAAAATCTTCATTTTTTGCTAACTTTTAGGTTTTTGTTACGAAGTGTCTCGTCGTCCTGAAATTCGGGAAGATTAGTCCAATATTCCTCATACGCTTA
>JAUELO010000239.1:288868-299112 GCA_032357855.1 Amphibolips quercusostensackenii | reverse complement strand
AAAGTCAAATCCAGTAGTTTTCTGCAATACCTTGTAGATTTTTGCAACAAAGTGAAAGCAAATATTGTTCAATAGTTATACAAATTTTTTAATTGCAGAAGCTTATACTTCATAGTTCATTTATTTACTTTTCAATACAAGAAAATACAAGAAACAATTAGCAATTTGTAATAAATTGTATTTTTTTTGTTAAATTATGTAGATTTTTTATAATATTACAGTTGTACCTTCTTGTAATTTTTTTTTCACCAGGGCAATTGATAATTTGATAAAACAGTTCAATAGTTTAGATAGTTTAACTTAATTGTACAAAAAAATCTAATTTAACGATCGATAGTTAAATTTCAATTGTTGTTGCACCAAACAATAACTTGCATGCAAACAAATTTAAATATTTTTTAGTTTATATTTACAAAAAAAAAATTATTGTCTGATTCAGGGCCTAGAAACTCACCTCCTTTTTCTTATTATTTTGTTCCAAATTGTAAGTGATTTAATTTTTTAAAATAAAAAACTGGAAAAGCCTACCGGTTTTTGAATATTTCAATTAATTAGGTGAAGTTAAATAAGCTCCTGTATTTATTTACTGCTTCCGTTTAATAGAGATGCTAAATTGCTATAGTAGTAATCCGAACGAGCTGATGTAATCACGACACCTGCAAATACATACACCCCTCGCAAGGCAGCTTGCAGAACCACTAACGAACGTATCATGATTGAATGTCTCTTTTCAACAAGGCGACTCAATGAGCTGTATAATAATTAAGAGATAATTACAATCATTTTTCCTATAATGAATTACGCGTATTTTTACTTATTAAACACATTTATTGTAAGAAATCAATGCTTTAAAAATTTATAACTAATGAATTGCATTGAACTATTTCCATTCAAAATTTAAATCGAATTCTCTACTTTAAATATATTTTAGGCAAAAATTGTATATTCTCAGCTTTTGAATATGCCCAAGAGCATTAGGAAAATTTCGTTTTGTAATTTAATTGTATGTAATAATCTTCTAAGTCACTCATTCACTTGGTCCACATTGAAGCTCCTAATGTTTCCGCTCACTTAGGAGCCGTGCATAAATTACGTAAAGTTGTTTTCTGAAACTTCGAACGATGTACCCACCATTATTGACGTCGGTAAGATTCGACCCCTCCCCCATCTTAAATAATTTTTGCAGATTAAATATTTTTCGTGAATTTATCTAAAGGTTATTCAAAATTAACTTAAGACGATTTGAGTGGAGGGGAGGTTATTGGTCAAATCCAACTGTTTCGTACGAATTACCAAAGTGGTTCAACATTCAAATGAACCGTTAAATTTTCAACCAAAAAAGATGAAATTTCAATAAAAAAATGTAATAATTCATATTTTCATTAAAAAATTTTTTTGATTCTAAATCAAAAGCAGTTGAATTGAACAAAAAATGACGAATTTTCAACAAATGAACGGAATTTCAACCAAGAAAGATTTTTCAGTCAATAAAGAAATAAAGTTTATCCAAAATGTTGAATCTCATTGCCAAAAAGACGCATTTTTAACAAATCAGCTGAATTTTTGACTTAGAAGATTGATTTTCTACCAAAAAGACGAATTTTCGAATAATTAACAACATTTACGTCAAATATTTTAAATTCTTAAACTCGAAAAGAAAAATACTTAACCAAAAATGGAATAGTTAAATTATCATTGAAAAAAAAGTTTATTAAAAAATGAATTTTCTACAGAACAGTTAAATTTTCAACCTGAAAATATTAATCTTTAACAGAAGAAGTTAATTTTTGAACAAACAGTTGAATTTTCAATTAAATTTTTTAATTTTTTGTTAAAAGATGAATTTTTAAGTTAAAAATATAAATCATCAACATAATATATGATAAATGATATTTCAACAAAAAATATAATAATTTAAAATTAAAAGAGTTAAATTTGACCAAAAAAGACGAATTTTTCAACAAACGACTTGAATCTTCAAGTAAATAAGAATAACTTTGAAACAAACAGTTGCACTGTTAAGCAAAATAATTGATTTTTACAAAAAAAACGAATTTTTACCAAAAGATATACATTTTTAAACAAGACATCTTCTACTAAAAGAATTATTTTTTGCCAAAAATACTAATTTTTAACAAAATACATAAATTTTGAACAAGATAGTTATATTTTCAACCACAAGGATTAATTTTTCACCGCAAAAAAAATTTTTTAACAAAATACATAAATCTTCAACAAGATGGTTATATTCTTAACCAGAAGGATTATTTTTCAACCAAGAAAGACTAATTTTCAACAAGAAAGTTTTATTTTCAAAAAGATTTTCAACCGAAAGGACTAATTTTTCACAACGATAGACAAATTTTTAACAAAATACATACATTTTTAAAAAGATAGTTGCCTTTTCAACCCAAAGAATTAATTTTCTATCAAAAAAGATAAATTTTTAAGAAAATACATTAATTTTTTACTAAAAAAGATAAATTTCCAACCAAAAAAATTATTTTCTACCAAAAAAAAGACTTATTTCTAACAAAACACATACAATTTTTAATAAAAATTATAAATTTTCAACCAAAAATTAAATATTTGAAATACATCAATATTTAAACAAGATAGTTACATTTTCTACTAAAATAATTATTTTTTTACCAAAAAATACCAACTTTATGAAGATAGTTATATTTTACCACAAGTATTAATTTTCTACCACAAGGACGAATTTTTACAAAATTTAATAAATTTTCAACAAGATAGTTACATTTTTAACCAAAAGTATTAATTTTCAATCAAAAAAGACTCATTTCCAACAAAATACATAAATTTTTAACAAGATAGTTTTATTTTCTATCAAAAAATACTAATGTTCAACAAAATACATGAAATTTCAAAAAAAAAATTAACCAAAAGGATTAATTTTCTACCAAAAAAGACTGATTTTCAAAAAAATACATAAATTTTTTTAAATATTTTTAACTGAAAGGATTAATTTTCTAAAAATGACGAATTTTTAACAAAATACATAAATTTTCGATAAGATAGTTTCACTTACAACTAAAAGGAATTATTCTCTATCAAAAAAGATTAATTTGTAATAAAATACATCAATTTTTTACTAAAAGTGATAAATTTTCAACAAAAAAGACCAATTTTCAACAAAATAGATAAATTTTTAACAATACAGTTTTATTTTCAGCCAAAAGGATAAATTTTCTACCAAAAATTACTAATTTTCAACAAAATACATACATTTTCAAAAAGAATTTCAACCAAAAGGATTAATTTTCTACAAAAAAAATTAATTTTTAACAAAATACATAGATTTTAAAAAATATTGTTAACTGAAAAGATTACATTTCTAAAAAAAAGACGAATTTTTAAGAAAATACATACATTTTCAAAAAGATAGTTACACTTTCAATCAAAAGGATAAATTTTCTACAAAAAAAATACGAATTAGCAAACAAAATACATAAATTTTTAGCAAGATAGTTACATTCTTAAACAAAAGTATTAATTTTTAACCAAAAAAGACTAATTTTTAACAAAATACATAAATTTTCAACCAGATAGTTTTATTTTGAGAAAGATTTTTAACCAAAAGGATTAATTTCTACCAAAAAAGATTAATTTTTAACAAAATACATAAATTTTTAACAAGACAGTTTTATTTTGAGAAAGATTTTTAACCAAAAGGATTTATTTCTACCAAAAAAGATTAATTTTTAACAAAATACATGAATTCTCTACTGAAAGAATTAATTTTCTATACAAAAACAGACGAATCTTCAACAAAATACATAAATTTTCAAGATCATGGTTACATTTTCAACCAAAAGGATTACTTCCTACCAAGAAACACTAATTTTTAACAAAAAACATGGATTTTCTACTAAAAATGATAATTTTTCAACCAAAAATGAAATAGTTAAGTTTTCATTCAAACAAATTAATTTTTACCCAAAAATAAAAATGCGAATTTTCTACAAAACAGTTGAATTTTTAACAAAAAAGTTCATTTTTAATTGAAGAAAAATTAATTTTTAACTAGACAGTTGCTTTTCCAACCAAAAATGATTAAATTTCTACAAAAAGTAATGATTTTTCAAACAAAAAAGACAACTGTTTAACAAAACAGTTACATTTTTAATCAAACAAAATTTTTTAGCCAAAAAAAAAAATTATCAATTTGTTGAATTTTGAACCAAAAATGATGAATTTTTACCATAATTGTTGAATCTTCAAAATCATTCAAATTAAGTATTGTTATTCATAAATATTAAAAATTTAAGTTTTTAATTATAAATCATCGAAATAAAATTATAAAAAAAACACTCAAAACTACATTATTATAAACTGTACACATTAAAAATTAAAGAATCTTCAAAATTTTATGATTTTAAACTATAAACATTCAAATGAAAAAACTCAGAATTTTAGAATGTCTTTTAAAGACATATTATTACTATATAAAATCCCTTATTAACTTAATCATTTTTTTCTTCCTGCTGGGACAAAATCTTATATTTAAATAAAATTTACATGTTAGTGAAAACCTATAAAAATTTTAATTTTAATAAAGTATTAAATATATGAAAGTCGAAGTAGCTATTTTTATTTTATGATCATTATGATCATTTTTGCTAGTTTATGTATTATCTCCACCTTCTATAAAATGTCATATATGCAAACTTCCGAGATTAAAAATTCTAGCTCTCTCAACAAAATTTTCGTAAACACTAAAAATGCCCGGTCTATGAGTGAAGTAGGATCAACATTTAAAAGGTTTCTTTAAAAGTTTAAACTGTAAAAAAACAGGTCCGGAACTTTATGCCCGCCCCAGTAAAATGAAACCCACCTTAAACTTTGAACCACATTCATATTGTTTCGCCACATGTGTTCGTCCTTGGTATCGCTTGGGAAACGCACATGATTTCGAACATTGACCGGACCTAGAATAATTATCATCTGAAACTAGAGATACGCCCCTCTTCCCAGGAACCCGGAAGGGCTCTTTGGAAAAAACTGGGCGTTTCGTCGAAGAAGCAGTGTTTCCAAAGTTGCGGATGTAGGAGTAGGTGTAGGAAGTAGGACGAACAAAGAAGAGGGGTGAGGAGTGAGGACTACTCTGCTAAAGTAATTAATAATTTCATATTAAAATGCAGTTTACGAGACGGTCCAGCTTGCAGAGTGCTGCTTTCTATACTCAAGACTAAAGCGTCGAGTAATTAAAAGAGACGAAAAAGTCTTTTCTTTGATGCTGACTTCGTTTATCACACAGAGAGAGTGCACTGAAAGAGATTTATTTTTTAAAGTTTTACATTTTTTCCTTAATATTTAATTAACGCCCAGGTTTTCAACAAGTGAGCTAAACCAGGTCAACTTTTTTACTTTTACTAAGGTCGTGGCCAACAGTCGGGGTCGCTCACTTCTTTTGATTGTGACCGGCTCAAAAAAACTCTGAATTTTTTTATAAAATATGTGATATGATCACTTTTATCCCAAAAATTTTTTTTCAATAGTTGGAGGACAAAAGAAAAAATTAAGATAGGAGGCCGTCTGATGTCTCCACATGCGCAGTCTTGTGATGCGAGTGCAGTTCAATAATTAAATTTATGATAAAACCGTTCTTGCGCAAGAAATATAATTTTGAATGTCTCTGAACTTAATCACTCTTGGCAGATGAAAGGCACAGCAGGAAAAGTGGTGGAAAAAAGTAACCTTTCGATGACAATAGTGAATCCAGCGCTTCCTTCACTCACATCTATTGAACGATGTCAACTTGCTTCTGGAGTTCCTATTGTCATCGAATGGATACTTGTTTTCTACCACTTGTCCTGCTGTGCCTCCTACGCTCTAAAGAATGATATGATAATGAAATGATAATGAAAGACAAAAATATTCAAAATGATATTTCTTGCGTGAGAATGATTTTATTATAAATTTAATCATTAAATTGCACTCGCATCACAAAACAGCTAATGTGGAGCCATTAAACGGTTTCCTATTTTCATTTGTTCTCAAGATAAAGTATTTAAAATAAATCCCTGTAAAAAGAAAATTATTAAAGTTTTATAATTTTGAGAAATGTATTGCATTCAAGAATGTTGAAAGAATATATGGGAATTCTTTTAAATTTGTCCTAACGTTGACCTTTAAAAAGGAAGCCGAAAACCCTTGTTTTTGTAGGATGTTTTGCCCTCTATCTATTAATAAATGACCAAATTTTTGAATTCGGAAGACTAAGCTTTCAAATTTTTTTCATCAAACAATTTATAAATTATTTTTTAGCATGTTCTAAGTTGCAAGTTTCAGCAAACAAAAAATTCAATCTCAAGCAAATAGTTAAATTTTCAACGAAAAATGTAAGATTAGATATTTTAATATATAGAGATTTTTATTTTAAATCGAAAATAATGGAATTCAACCAAAAAGGAAAAATGGACTTTTCAATAAAATAGTTGAATCCTCAACAATAAAAGATTAATTTTTAACCAGTTGCATGTTTAACCAAAAAACGTTAAATACTTTCCCAAAAAAAAAAATTTTCTACAAGTCAGTTCAATTGTTAAGCCCGAAAATATGAATTTCAATAACAAAAGGTAATTTTCAACCAAATTGTTTCATTTTCAATTAAATACATGAATTTCTATCAAGAAGATTAATTTTGTACCAAAAAAGATTGATTTTGAACTAAAATGATGAATCTTTAACCAAAAAATGACATTTTAATAAAGAAGTTCAACTTTGAACCAAGTAGTTGCATTTTCAACCAAAAATGATGAATTATCAAAAAAAAATGTAATGGTTGATATTTAAATCCAAAAAGGTCTTTATTTAAAATTTATAAAAATAGGAATTTATGAAAACAAAATAGTTGAACCCTCAATCAAGAAAAATCTTTTAATTAAGAAAGAAAGAAAAATAGCCAAATTATAATTTGAAAGTAAAACTCATTTTTAATAGACAATAAGAATGTCGAATAACTATTTATTTTTCAATTTACTTTGTTTATTTGCGTTAAGGTTATATAAATATAATTTTCCTAAGGTTTCTCGAGAAAATTTAAACAAATTTTTTAAGTTTTCAGATATGTCGAAAAAGTATCTAGAAAATTTTCAAGATTTTTTTTAATTTTAAAGGATTTTACCAAATTTTAGGCACTATTTATGCCAGTTCAATAGCTGTTTAGGACATTTTTATTATTGAATAGAATTTAAAAAATATTTGACAAATCTTCGGAAATCTTGTAAGGTTTTTAAATATTTTTAATCTCTTCGAAAATTCTAAAATTCTTAAATAACTTTTACACTGACTCGAATTATTTCTAAAATTGTCTTTACATCTTCCAGACTCGCTTTTTTACGCTTTTCACACTTTTAAAAAAGCTTTAATTTTTTTTTGAAATCTTCCAAAATTTATGTCTTATTTTATTTTTGTTTAAATTTTCTTTTAAATTCTGCAAAATTTGAAAACTGCCTTAAAATTTACCAGATTCTATTTCGACAATTTTGAAATTCTTTTGAAATGTTTTACAATCTTAGTAAATGCTGTCTTAAAATTAATTTTTTATACTAAGGAATCACTTTAAATATTTCTAGGAAACTTAAGAATACTTTTTTATCATCTTGAAACTTTAAAAAAATTTTTAAACACTTCACAATTTTATTGTGAAATCTCCAAAAATCGAGATTTTGTTTTAGGTTTTTTAAAATATTTTTAAATTTGAAATGATATTTTAAATTGTTTTAAGCTTGTAAATACCTTTTAAAATGATCAGAATTTTCCCCAAAATTGTGAAAAAACTCTGCAAAATTAACAAAATTGCATTAAAATTTTTCAGTCTTTTCTAAAAATTTTTGAAATCTTTTTAAATAAATTTTAAAATGGAAAATAATTAAAAAATTTCCGATAATCTTGAGAATTTTTATTTTCTTTAAATCTATCAAAATTCTTAAAAAGCTTTTAAATGTTTTGCTTGAAATCTTCAAAAATCTACATTTTGTTTAGAAATCTTTTAAGTTTAAAATTTATTTTTGTACCTTTTCAAAACTTTCTAATATCTCTTAAATTTATTCGAATTTTTCTAAAATTTTCTAACTTTGCAAAATAAAAAAATTTTGCTTTTAAATCTTCTACATTCTTTCTCGAAAGAAATCATTTAAAATGCTCTGATATCTTTTGAATATTCTATTAAAAACAATTTCATAAAACAAAAAATCCTTTCAAATTTTTTCTGAAATCCTTCATTCTTTTATTTTCTTGAAACCTTTTAAAAATTCTTCATAAGATTCTTATTTTTTTGCTCGATATCTTCAAAAATTTACATTTTCTTTGAAAAAAGTTGAAATGTTTTCTATTCTAATATACTTTTAATATCTTTTTAAAACTTTCAAATATCTCCTCAACTTATTTCATTCTTTTTACTATATAAGCTAGCAAAATTAAAAACTTTGCTTTAAAATCTTCTACATTTTTTTCATAATTTAAGGAAATAATTTGAAATATTTTTTAATATTTTCTTCAAAATATAAAATTAATTTAAATTTTCCCTGTGATGTTAAGAAAAATATTTTATTGTCTTTAAAATTCTACAGTTTGTTAAAAATTTTTTGAAATATTTTCGAATTTTGAGATATTTTTTGTGTTTTTTTGGAATGGTTTAATTTTAAACATTTACAATAGACAATTCTTCAATTTTCACGATTTGCAATTTAAAATAGTCCAATTTTAAAGAATTTTTTACAATTAAAAACTCTTTAATTTTAAAGATGTATAAATAAAAATTCTTAAACTTTGATGAGTTTGAAAATGAAAAGTCAGATTTTCAATTATAAATTTTCGAAACTTAAAAAATGTCGAATACAAAGTATCAAAATTAAGAAATGCTAACCATAAAACTTAAAATTCACATAATTTTTCATTTTAAACTGTCAAAACTGAAAGCCCTCCAATGTTGAAGATTTACAATTGAAGACTTAAATTTTAAATATGAATAAGTAAAAATTTCTTATATTTTGATGACTTTAAAAATGAAAAAGCAAGATTTCAATTCTAAATCTTCCCAATTCAATAAATTTAGAATATAAATCATCATAACTACAGAAATTTTATTGTCAAACTGAAAATTGATATCTTTCAATTGCTCATTTTCAAAATTAAGAACTCCTTAATTTTAACGATTTAAAATTTCATCTTCTACAATTTTAAAGAGTTACAATTAAAGTTTTTGAATTTCGAAAATATAGAATGGCTAATTAATCAATTTTTAAGTTTTTTTTATATAAAGGTATGTCATTGTGACTATTTTTTCAAATAGTTCAATTTTGAAGATTTATAATCTACAATATTTCAATTTTAACAATTTGCAATTTAAAATCCTTAAATTCAGAACACTTACAATTGAATATTAAATTTTCACAATTTTAAAAATAAAAGTCAAGTTTTCAATGATAAATTTTCCAAATTGAAGAAACTTCTAATGCAAATCATTAAAATTAGATTATTTTTCAATTTCAAACTTAAAACTTTCCTAATCTTTGATAGTTATTTTTCATAATTGAAATCTTTCCAATTTTGATTATTAAAAACTCTAAGTTCTACAATTTTAAAGAGTAACAAATAAAAGCTCTTGAATTTTGCAAACATAGAATTGCACATTATTTAATTTTCAAGATTTATATTTTGAAGATACTTAATTTTAAACTTTTTTCGGAATAGTTTATTGTTTAAGAATTATAATTGAAAATTCTTAAATTTTAACAATTTTCAATTTAAAATTCTCCAATTCTGAATATTTTCAATTGAGAAGTTTTGAAAATTTAATGCTGATAATAGGAAATGCTGCAATTTTGAACGATATTTTTAATAGTTCTATTTTTAAAATTAAGAAGCATTCAGTTTTGTAAATATCAAACATTATATGTTTGCAATTGAAAATTCTTCAAATGTTATCAGTAAATTATTTTTATTTTTTTTAATTAGTTTTAATATTTAATATTATTATTAGTAAATTATTTTTACGTATGTAACGAATGTTTCTATACATATATATATATATATATATATACATAAGTAACTCAAGCTGTAAGTAATTTATTATTTACGGAAATTTTCTAACACTGCATCTGATTTTAAATAATCTTGAATTTGGATAAAAATTAATATCACAAAAAAAATCGATAGACGAAGGCACGCGATAAGTGAGCGGAAGCATATTAACTCTAATGTGGACAATGTGAATG
>JAUELO010000239.1:217442-229617 GCA_032357855.1 Amphibolips quercusostensackenii | reverse complement strand
ATATAAGGTTTTAGAGTCGCGTAAAATGTGACCCCCCCCCCCCAGTTTTTGTCAAATGTCCACGTTTTGACACCCCATGAATCTGAAAAACAGGTTCTCGCAAATGTGTCTGACTGTTAATGAGTGTACAGTGAGTCTGTACATTTTTTGTTTGTTAGCGCGTTAACTTTCGAAAAAATTGACAGATTGGATTAGTCTTTGGTATACTCTTTAAGTGTCTTAAATTAAAGGCCAAGTTAATCAGCTAGACATTTTGGATGAAAATTCCAAAAGTAAGAGCATTTTCAAAATTTTTGAGACTACTTTATTAAGATTTAAAAATTCCATGTACGCATATTAGAAGTACTAAAAAAGACGAACAATTCATCCTGATGACCTTTTGATACAAAAAAATGACTTGAGTTATAACATTCACAAAATTACAAAAAACAAACCAAAATGAACATTTTAGGCTAAACAACGCACAATATAAAAAAAGTCAAAGAAAGGTAAACATTGCATTTTAAACACACTAAAAGATTATCACAACAACTTTTTGAATTTTTCTGGAAAATCGGACACTCCAATTTTGATTCCACAAAAAAAAATGAACAAAAAAATTTCATTTATTCGTAAAAAACAATATTAAAAATACAAAAATTAAATTTTTGGACTATTATTCATTTTTTTGATAGAATGCGTAACTTTTTTTGTAATCGTAAAAATAACATTAACAAAAAAAGAACTAATTTTTGGAAAAACGACGTGGGGGACGAAAGAAAATGGAAAGACCAAAGTTGTTTAACCAGAAAAGAACTAAAAATTTGTCATAAGCTTTTAATACAAAAATGCATTAAAATTTTTTTTTAACTTGTTGGAAAAGTGACAAAACCTACACTAGCTAAAGTAAGATTTTATTTTAAAAAATGTTTGCCTGAGTTATATCTACAAATTTTCTCAAAATCACTTTACACCAGAAAGCGTATTTTTGGTTCAAAGCATAACAAATATCATTGAAAATTAGCAAATTAAATTTATGGAAAAAAGACACAAGTTGCAATAAAATCTTCGATATCAACATTGTTTTTATATATGATGAGCACTTTTTTTAAATCATAAAAACAAGAAAATGATTATACGTCTGTTTCAATACCAATGCATATTATGAATTGCAATAATGTAAATTTATTGAAATGATACATTCTTCAGGGTAGCTGAGAATAACATTTAATGCAAAATAAGGAACAAATATTAAAGTAATTATGATAAATAAAATGTGTACTTTATTTTGCAATATCTGAATCGGCAATCCCTAGTGCAGAAATAAATGTAATATACACTTTTTATAATAGTGTTAAACATAAAGTAGAAAAGTTCACATTTTAGAAAAAATCGAGTGCAAAGCACGAGGTGCGTGATGAGAATGTGTTCGTTAAAGCCGAAGAAACTTTAAAAAAAGAGAATTCACAATTACCAAATTACAACTGCCGATGCTTTTACCTTTAATTTAAAAATGTCTATGCAGAAACGTCGGAGAAATACGAAGACCGAGCGCGAAGCGCGAGATAAATATATTATCGAGCGCAAAGTGCGATGATCAACAGTCGCGCGCGCAGCAGGCAGATTTTTTGCAAAAAACTCATAGTGTCGGATGGAAAATTCTACTGGTTTGTGGAAAATACATGAACTTTACACAAAACACTATGAACTTTTAACAAAAAAGTTAATTTTCTACCAAATATATATTTACCAAAGAAAGTTTATTTTTTACCAAAAAAGTTTCTGAGTTAAAAATAAATCGTCTTTTGTAAAAATTCATCTTTTCGGTTTTGTATTCAAATATATTTTGTTTAAAATTCATGTTTTCTAGGTATAATTTAACTGTAGAAAATTAGTTTGTTTCAATGATATTAAATTGCTAAAAGTTTGGGAAAATATAGAAAGGGAACGTTTATGTACTGATAAATTTTTACATCTACAAAAAACAAAATTTCCAAAAATGATTTTTTTTGTTATTTTAATTATACTTATACCTATTACTTGATCAAAAACTCAGAAAAACTTAATTAAAAAATTTAGAAAGAATATATTAAATAAAAATTTTAGAAGAGGGCAGCACTAACCAACTCTGAAACTTATCAATTTCTCATTACCGACGTTGATAATTCTGGAATAAACTACCAGCTTGCGATAAGTACTACTAGAGGCGCTAGTACAGCAAAGTAAAAACGTGATTTTGATACACCATGATTTTGATGCTCATTCATTGATGCACATTACATGTAAATATAACCTCAACGGGCGTAAGTTTTAGTGCATTAAAATTTTATTTTAAAAAGGGATACAAAATGACAGAAAATGAGTACAGTCTACGTCCTATCAACTGTGAATTGAATGTGTTATCAGTTCCAGATGGATCAGCGATGTTTATGCAAGGTACAGTAAAGAATAGATTTTATTCACAATTTTGAAAATAGTCGTTATATTTTGTAAGTTCAACATTTTTAGGAGATACTACAGTTATAGCAGGTGTTTATGGCCCAGTGGAAGTAAAATTACAAAAAATGATGTATGACAAGGCTAGTGTTGAAGCAACTTACACCGCAGCAAAGGGACCACCAAGTAGGTTTTTCAAAATTCTGGTGAGAAGGCTTGCATTAAACAGTATTGAGCATTTTCAATCCCTGAGAATGCCGCTTCTATCCTCAGTTTTTGAATTTACAAATAGGTATGGTGAAATTAATATTCCAATTCCTTTCAAAACCGATTGGAGCTGCCAAACATAACCTCAAATAAATTAAAAACCATTTTGGCGCGCACCAATAACCCTTTCTTTAGAAAAAACTGTTTATTTTCCAACATTTTTGTTATAGATTTTACAGAAAATCTGATATGATTTGGGAACGTTGTACATGATTTACAGAAATTTCCTTATTATGGTGAGAAAATTCAAGTAATTTGAAAATGAATTACACAATTTTTTCCACTTATAATTCTTTAAAATTAGCAGATTTTTTTACTAAAAAAATATGACTCTCTGCGAGTGTTGTAATCTGACACCGTAATTTTGTTATTTTTATAACATTTAAAAACATACAAAATACATTTTCAATGTATTTCCGGATGAACTATTCAGAAAAGTAGAATTGAATTCGACTATTTGAATTTGACTCGACTTTTCTATGAGATTCCATTTACCACGTTTTCTGGACATATTTGTCACATAAATATATTAAGATTTGTTATTCTTGTATCAAAATTTTATTTTTAAATTTCAACAGTAAGAACAAAGTAACATTTATGTGCATGGTGAAAGTGAGAAAAGTTTAAGATCTATTGTGTAACATTTTATTAAATCAAGACAGGCGCATACAACAGTATTTCAGTTTATTTTAGACATGAGCACAGGTAACTTTATTGTTGAATTACACTAAAAATGTAATTTTTACAATAAATGGAAAATAACCATTTTTCTATATTTTTATTGCATTATTTACATGTAAATAATAATTTTGAAAATCAGATCGTAGTACAAACGGCTAATTTTGGCTAATTCTGTTACAAATTTAAGCTTCTCTTTACATATAGATCCTGTAATATGACGAATTTCATTTTAAAAGTCGACACTTCAGAGGTTTTCCATATTTTTAAAGATAAATACATTGTAGAAAGAAAAACTTAAAAATATGAAATTTACAGGCTATTTAAATTAGTTCGTTTTTAATCTTCCTGTTAATTTTGCGTGATATAGCGACAGAAAAACCTTATTTGTTTCAAAATTTAACTACTTAGATGAAAGTGGAACTACTTCATTATAAATTAATTTTCTTTTGGTTGATGATTCATCATTTTAGTTGAAAATACTTTTTTTTTGTTCAAAATTTAACTATTTTGTTGGAAATTTGTTGTTCTTCATTAATTTTTTTAACGAAAATTTCAACTATACCATGTTTGGTTGAACATTTATCTTCTTCAGTTGAAAATTTCTGTATTATTTTAAAACTTTGTTTTTTGCAGTAGAATATTAATCTTCTAGTTACTAATTCACCTTTTTGGTTAAAAATTTAACTATTAGTTTGAACATTCCTTTAAAAATTCAAGTTTTGTTTAAAAACCCAAGTATTTTGTTGAAATTAGTCTTTTTTTGGTAGAAAATTAATCTTTTTGGTTGAAAATTAATTTCTGTAATTGAAAATTAGTTTCTTAAATTTAAAATTAATTTTTTTAACTAAAAATTTAACTACTCCATTTTTTGTCGGAAATTTATCTTTTTGATGGAAATTTCATCCGTTTGGTTGAAAATTTAAATATTTTGTTGTAAATTCTTCTATTTTGTGTAAAATTGATCTATTTTGTTAAAAATTGGTCTTTCTTTGGTTGGAAATTCATCTTTTGGTTTGAAAATTAATTTCTTTGGTTTAAAATTTAACTATTGAGTTGAAAACTCTTTTAATAATTGAAGTTCTGGTTGAAAATATATTTCTTTGATTAAAAATGGGTTTTTTTGTTGAAAATTATTTTTGTTTAACTGAAAATATAACTATTTCATTCTTTATCGAAAGTTTATGTTTTTAATAGCAATTTAATCTTTTTTTGAAAATGCATCTGTTTGGTTCAAAATTGAACTATTTGGTTGAAAATTAACCTTTTCATTGTATAAAATTCAAGTATTGCGTTAAAAATTAATTTTTTGGTTAAAAATTAATTATTGTAGTTTAATTTTTTTTTTATTTTAAAAGTTTTAACTATTTTGTTGAAAAATATTTTTTTTTGAAAATCAGTTTTAAATCAAAAAAATACGAGAAGTAAATTTTTAACTAAAGAAAGATCAATTTTCTAACAAAAATGGAATAGCTGCATTTCCAGTCAAAAAATTCATTAAAAAAAAAAAAAAATTTCAACAAAGCAGTTGAATTCCCAATAAAAAAAATTAATTTTCAGCTAAAAAGATAAATTTTTTACCAGAAAAAATTCATTTTTAACAAAATACATGAATTGTCAACTAAGTTTTGAATTTTGAAAGGAATTTGAAACGTATTAGATAAATTTTTCACCAAAGTAATGAATGCTTAAATAAATAGCTGAATTTTTAACTTAAGAGAATAAATGTTAAACTAAGCATAGTATAGTTAAATTTTCAGCTTAAAAAATCCACCTTTAACAAAAAAAAAACTATTTCTGTACAAAATAGTTAAATTTTTAAGAAGAGAAATTAATTTTTAACTAAAATAATGAATCTTAAACAAACAAAAAAAAATAATTTTCAACTCAATACTTGAATTTTCTACAATAAAAGGCAAATTTTCAACCAAATAGTTCAATTATCGACTAAACAGCTGCATTTCAAAAAAGATTATATCTCTCTTAAAAACACAATTTTTTGACAAAAAATTGAATCGTTATATTTTCAGTGTGAAACTGAATTTTTAATAAAAAAAAAATAATTTTTAAACTGAAAATATAACTATTCTATTTTTTTTTCGCGAATTTGTGTTTTTAATAGAAATTTAATCTTTTTTTGAAAATGCATGTGTTTGGTTAAAAATGTAACTATTTGGTTGAAAATTCGCCTTTTTATTACAGAAAATTCAAGTAATGAGTTAAAAATTCCTTTTTTTTTTTGGTTAAAGATTTATTATTTTTATTAAACATTAATTTTTTTTTCTTAAAAATTTAACTATTTTGTTGAAATATTTATTTTTTTTTTGTGTTGAAAATTAATTTTTTTTTTTATAAAAATTATTGTTTTTAGCTAAAAACTTTTTTCTCTGATTGAAAATTCAACTATTTTGTTGTAAATTCTTTTTTTTTTGTGAAAATTAATTTTTTGACTGAAAATGTAGCTATTCCATCTTTGTTATAAAATGTATCTTTCTTTAGTTGAAAATTCACTTCTCGTATTTTTTGGGTTGAAAATTCAACTGTTTTGGTAGAGAACGCTTATTTTTGTGTTATAAATTCAACATTTTTGTAAAAACTTTCTTTTTTTTGATTTAAAAATTAGTCTTTTTTTGTTAAGGATTTAAATAATTTGTTGAAAATTGGTATTTTGTGTTTTAATTCAACTGTTTTGGTTAAAAATTAAAATATTTTTTGATGGAAATATAAACTATTACGCTTTTTGTTGAGAATTCATTTTTCTAACGAAAATTCATCACTTTGGTTGAAAATTTAACTATTTTGTTAAAAATTGCCTTTTTCGTGATTGAAGATTAATTATATTGATTAAAACTGTGATTCTTCTATTATTTGTTCAAAATTGATCTTCTTGAGTGAGTTTTGGTTTTCAGAAATAATTATTTCACTTTAAATAATGCAGTGAAAATATTGAAAAATGACAATTTTTCACCTGTTGCAAAAATACAACTTTTGATTGATATTTGACCATAAAGTTACATTTTATTATGTCAAATACGAATTTTAATTCAGCAGAATATATTTTTCCTTGGTTAAATAACAAAAATTTACATTAGTAAGTCTTAAATCTTTGTCAGTTATATTATGCACACAAATGTGACATTCTTGGTCACTGCCCTTTATGTAAAACTAAATTCCTAATTATGTGTGTGAATTTGGCAACATTATTACCTTCGAGTTTTTCAAATTACCCAATCGGTATTGAGGAAAAGCGATAACAATGCTTTCGAAATTTTTGTGATACACCCATTTTTTAGAGAAGGATTAGTTGTGGATTCAGTAACCTAAATTAATTTTTAAACGACAAATTTGATAGGTTTTCAAATTATTATTAATTTCCAGTATTAAATTTGTAGGTATAAACGACAGACTCAAGGAATTGTATATAAAGGACAGTTGTGAAGCTGCATTAATTGCGACCCTGCATCCTGGTTCTTCAATTTCGATAAACATCCAGGAACTGCAGGATTGTGGAGGAGTAAGTAGGTTTTCATATTTCATAATTTTCATGGCGAAAGTATGATTTATATTACAAATATTAGGATATTCAAGAAGCCTCTATTGTTTCTTCTAAAACGACTACCCTACAAATTGTTCCTTTTGGGTCTCAAAATGTTCCCTGAATTTTGGCAGAATTAAAAAGATATATTTTGGTGTCTCTCAAGCCTATTTTTGCACAAAATTGCTTGTTTTATTATAACTGCTACTGCTAATAGATTTTTTTACTTTGGCATACGTTTATTTATCCTTTGTATTTAAAAGTAAAATAATCCATTAACAGTGTCAATTAAAATAAAATAAGCAAATTTCTGCAAGGATGGGTTTGATAGACCCCTAGATATATATTTTTAATTCTGTCAAAAATGTTGTTTATGTATTTTACTAAGAAAAAAATAAAAGATGTATTCCAAAGTAAAATAATCCATTACCACTCTTGTGGAAAAATTTTTGCAAAAAAGTGCAAAAAACTAAAATTATTTTTACAGGAATCTACAAATAAATGCAATAAATTACAACCAAAATCACAGGAAAACACAACTTTTTTTCTATTGCTCGAAAAAATTTTGTACTCTCTTCGTACTTTTTTGTATTATGCTGTATTTTATTATAGTTTTAATTTCTTAGAAGAATTTACAAAAAAGTACAAATACAAGAACTCACAACTATAATAATCTACAGAAATTTGTAGGTCTTGTAGCCAAAAAACTGTTCTTTATCAACCTAGGATGACAAATATTTAGAATATTGCAATGAGATAATTTTCAATTAATATTTGTACATGATGGCTGTCACAAAAAGGCTTTTATGTTTAAACATTAAAGAAATTGTATGATATTGAAAAACAATAAGGAATACTAGTTGCTAAACAAATCCTTACGTTTAAGGTTTTTCTCTCAAATATATAGTAATCGATTGGGCACCATATACTTCATTTAAAATTACGTAATTTAAAATTATGTAATTGCAATCTTATTAATATTTGTCATCCTAGGTTGAAAACAAAACTTTTGAATTTTAAACCTTGAAAATTAAAGCTTAAAACTGGTTTGATTAACATGGTCAATAATTTACGCGTACAATATAGCGAAAGCGAATTAAAAAATGCGCTTTTGCTATAAGCTTCTCAATTGTACAATGTATAAAAGTTAAGAATTAAAATTTTTAAGTTTAACGGCTTTTAGTGACAAAATTTTCAATTGAAAAGTGTTAAAAGATTCTATTTTATACGATAGGCCCGCGCCCGAGGTGAATTCGATTCCATGTTTGAACATCGGTTTTCGATCGCCGATAGGTTGCATTTTTGACAGCTACAATTTGAGAATTAAGTGAGCCAAGTTTTATGTTTTTAACTCTTAAGTATTTGACCTAAAAATCCGTCTGTGCATTTTCTCTACTTGTCCTACAATTATTATTCATAACTATTCAAAGATAATGCAAAATTAAGCAAATCTGCAAATGCCTGAAGGAATTATAAGGTTATGTTTATGTTTACCTTTGAGCTCTATTCTTTCGACATCGTTGTTTTCAAGTTTTTTTTGAGAATTATTGGTAGGTGCAATGGGAAAATGATTGGAGTATTATCACCACCTAAATTTTCGACAATAAACAATAAAAAATTTAACTAAATGTTTTATTTTATAAAAAATCCAGAACTGCACAATTTCAAGTTGGGTGACCACTGACCAAGAAAACCTGAAATTTTCCAGATTCCTTTTTACTTTTGAGGAAATGGAAACTATTTTCCTAAAAAGTCCTCTTTTTTGGTCGAAAATTTGACTTTTCCTTTGAAAATTCTTTTATTTTGGACAGAAAGTTTACTCCTTTGAATTAAAAATTCGTCTTTTAATTTGAAAATTATATGCTATTAAATTTTGGGTTTAAAATTGATCTCTTTTGGTTAAAAATTCAACTATTTTCTTCGAACATTCTTCTAATTTGGAACTAAAGTTTAATAGTAGATAATTTTTTATTTAACTATTTGCCCAAATAGAAAAATGATCAAGAAAAAAGTTGAATATTTAACCCAAAGAGATTAATTCTGAACCTAAAATTTGGTACAAGATAATTTTCAAATTAAAAGACGAATTTTCAATTTAAAGGATCTACTTTTCTGCCCAAATAGAAGAATATTCAACAAAATAGTTGAATTTTTAAGCAAAACAGATTACTTCTAAACTCAAAATTTGATAGTAAATAATTTTCAAACTAAAATACGAATTTCGTATTCAAAAACACTTTTTGTCCAAAATAGAAGAATGTTAAAAAAAAGTTAAATTCTTAACAAAAAAAGATTAATTTTAAATCCAAAATTTAATAGTAGAGTTTTCAAATTAAAAGACGATTTTTTAATTCAAAGGATCGAACTATTTGCCCAAATACAAGAGTTTTAACAAAAGAGTTGAATTTTAACAAAAAGAGATTGATTATAAACCAAAAATTTTATAGTAGATAATTTTCAAATTAAAACTCGAATTTGTAACTCAAAACAGCAAACTTTCTCTCCAATAAATAGTTTAATTCTTAACGAGAAAACATTTATTCTAAACCCAAAATTTAATAGCAGAGTCTTCAAATCAAAAGACGGATTTTTAATTCAAAAGGCCGAAGTATTTTGCCTAAATGGGAGAATGTTTAACAAAATATTTGAATCCTTAACCAAAAGAGATTAATTCTAAACCTAGAATTTAATATTAGATAATTTTCAAATCAAAAGACAAATTTTTAATTTGAAAGATCGAACTATCTGCCCAAATAGAAGAATGTTCAACAAATCAGTTGAATTTTTAACCAAAAGAAATTAATTCTAAACTAGAATTTAATAGTAGATAATTTGCAAATTAAAAGACGAATTTTTAATTCAAAAGATCGACCTATCTGCCAAAATAGAAAAATGATAAATAAAATATTTGAATTTTTTAACCAGAAGAGATTAATTCTGAACCAAAAATTTAATAGTAGATAATTTTCAAATTAAAAGACGAACTTTTATTTCAAAATATCAAATTTTCTGTCTAAAGTAGATGAATTTCCAAAAGAGTAGTCGAATTTTCGACCAAAAAGAGGACATTTTAGGAAAATAGTTTCATTTTCCTAAATTATCTTATCTTTGACGACAAACACTCAAATTAGAAAACTGCAAAATCCTGTAGTTTTTTATGACACCTTGTAGATTTTTACAACAAAGTAAAAAAAAGATTAATAAAAAGTTATACAAATTTTTGAATTGTTAAAACTCATACTTAATTCTTAATATTTTTACTTTTCTATAAGGAAAGACAAGAAAAAACAGCTATCTGTATTTAATTGTATTCTTTTTGTTAAATTATATACATATTTTTACAAAAAAGTACATGTATTAACAAAAAATTATTGTTGTAGAAATGTTGTGATTTCTTGTAAATCCACCAGGGCAACGGCAATTAAAATAAATAAAGCAATTTTTTGCAAAAATGGGCTTAAGAGATAACTAAGTATATTTTTTTAATTCTGCTAAAATTCAGAGGACATTTGAAAACGCTAAGGAACAATTGGTTGCGGAGCCATTTTACAAGAGAAAAATAAAAGCTTTTTTGGACCACCCGAATAACTATACACTTCTTCAAAATGTAAATTTTCCTTATTTTTGTTTTTAGATATTAGCGTCCGCCATCAATGCTGCGTGTTTAGCTTTAATCAATGCTAGTTTGTCTATGAAATTCACAATCGCAGCTGTTCACTGCATGATTGATAAGGATTCCGACCATCTGATCCTGGATCCTGATAATATACAAACAGAGGTAAATTTTTTTGACAGTTTTAACAGGGTATCTAGCGACCTGAGAAATCCGGCAATTTGTCCGAAAGTTTGTGAACCTTACAAAAATTATAAATTTCAATTTTCCGCGTAAAATTATTACCATTATAAAATTATACGATTCACTGGTGTTTGTCACACCAGTGAGTCGTATAATTTAATAATGGTAAATATATTACCAGCTAATCAGAAACATAGATTAAAGAAAGATTTGACAAATATTTCAAAGGATTTTACAAAGATTTAAAAATATATCACAAAGATTTAAAGGATTTTAAAGATTCAAAAAGGCGTGTACACTAGATTAAAAAGATTTCAAAAAAATTTCCCAAAGATTTCGACCATTTCATAAAGATTTCAAGGTTTTCAAATGATTTTAAAGTTGATTTTAAATAAATACAAAAGATTTCAGGGAAATTTCACAAACGTTTCAAAGAATTCATAAGGATTTTCAAAGGTTAAGGTATTTTAAAATTACAAAAAGGCTAAGGTATACCAAATTTAAAAAAATTCAGAACGTTTCAACATATTTGAGAAGATTTCAAAAGATTCCAATGATTTTAAACGAACAGAAAAGCTTTCACAAACAAAGATTAAACAAAGATTTCACAAATATTTCAAAAATTTTATAAAAATTTCAAAAGATTAAAAAAATTTACAAAGGTTTTAAAGGTGTCAAAGATTTAAAGAATTTCAAAGATTTAAAGGATTTCAAAGATTTAAAGAATTTAAAAGATTTACAAAAATTTAAAAAGATTCCAAAAGATTTGTCGAAGGTTTCACGGAAATTTCAAGATATCACAAAGATTTTAAGTACTTCAAAAGATTTCAACGAATTCAGAAAGATTCCAAAAGATTTTAAAGACATTGCAAAGATTTTAAATATTTCCAAAGATTTCACAAAGACGACTTATTTTCGCAAAAAAATAAGGATCTGTTTATTTTTGGTTCTGCTTTCTTTAGAAATTTTAGGCCAATAAAAGATGAAATGGCTCACTTCTTACATGTATGTATAAAAAACGGTAATTTTATGATTTAACGTAAAAAAACGGGACCTGGGAAACCTGAAAAAGACCTTGAGTTTTGTTTCTAGGAATCTCTGGAATATTAAAAATAATTTATAAGGTTTTAATCGGACGTTTAAATTTGCAGGTTCATAGTCTTTCCCCTATTCCCCTTGCGTTTTCCCTTTTTTTCATATACCCTTTTTTCTTATTCTCGAAAAACTTCCCCTTTTTCCCTTTTCTCTCTAAATATATGATACGTATTTGTAAATATAATTGTTCGCTTTACATCTACAAAATTATTTTAATCAAAACTATAGTATGCTACCGCGAGTAAGCTTCTTTTAAACTTACAGAATTATATATAAGTAATTTAGCTTTTTTAAATTTTAACAATTTTAAACTACACTATTTAGGATTTTTTAAAAACGGTAAAGGTAAAGTATTTTTTCGTTAAATCTATACAAATATTTTTCTAATT
>JAUELO010000239.1:35549-52204 GCA_032357855.1 Amphibolips quercusostensackenii | reverse complement strand
GTGTACTCCTTTTTATTAAAATGTTTTCATAAATCTAATAATTATGGATGGTATGCCAGCTTACCCACTTCTCCCCTTTAGCATTAACTTAGAAAAGAATACCAGCCTAAAATTTCTGTTTATTATTATCTACTTTTCTTTTTTAGAAAGTCAGATATCTGTGAGGTAATCGACCTTAATGATTAAGACAGCAGGATGAATGTGTAGGAAGAATTTTCTTTTCCCTTTTCTCTCGTCTTCCTCGATGCACGGGCTACTGGAAGAAATACGTAATTAAATAAAGTCCCCGTTTTTCTTTATCCATTATATCTTATCTGTCGTTCGCGACACCTTACCATAGCCAAGGCTACGAAAAGAACGGCATTTTATTTATTTAGATGCCGAGAAGAGAGGAAAAGTAATCAAGGGTTCGATAATGGAAAGTCTGCTAGTTCCAAGCGAAAAACAAAAAATTCTTCTATCCTGCGTTTATCTTTTTTTTTCTTTGTTCCATTTTTTCCAGATTGTTGCTTTCCCTTCTATTCTGGATATAAAAGGTCTTATTTATAAAGGCCGATATTACGTTTTCAGTGCTGCGATCGTATAGATTAGATAATAATTCTAATTTATGCATGTGAATAAAATATTCTTTACTTCATTGAATTTTTTTTAAAAGTGCAGGAAATGATAACCAGAGCTACATAGGCATATACATAAATATTTGCACCTGCTAGTCACAGCTAACTACAGCCACGCAAATTTTACACTAAAAATTGATTTTTTACCTTATTGAATCCAGTAAAAAATAAATTGTGTACGCGAAACTGATAAAGACATAAGCGTTCGTCTTACGGTTATGGTCGCGAGAGGTAAGTCAGCGTTTACTCGTCTTAAGTCGAGCCTTGTCTTGGGTAAGTCGGCATTTATTTGTCTTAAGTCAAGCCTTGCCTAGGCTAAGATGGGCGTGCCTATTTGGACTTAGAAATAAAACTGTCAACAGATGAGAAGGATTGAAATTGATGCATCAAAAATCTGTTATTATTAAATCAGTAATTTCTAATTTAAAAATTCAGAATCCGTGGGTCTGAGCGAATATAATCCAAAAAAATTTTCTTAAAAAAAAATAAAATTGTAACTTTCTATAAGGATCTCCTAAGCAAAAAGAGATACCTAAAAACAAACAACATTTCCAATATCATCGTTAAACAAGTATAATGCAAATAAAAATCCATTAATTAATTGATTTATTATATATATATATATTTATATATATATATTGTATAGTAATAAACCAAATTGCTGATCATTGACAAAGATTAGAAGTTATAAACCGCTCGTCTTGAAGCCATAACAATTTTACGCAAGACATAAATATATGCCTTTAAGACATGGAAACTTGTCTCCATGACATAAATTAAAGTCTGGCTCCGCCTCAAAACTAAGACATGCTGTAGTCACACTTTTCGACTTCAGATGTTATGATTGGGGGCAATTCAAGTTAGAGTTTGAAAAAAAATTATTTTTACATGAATATAGAAGCAGACATTCGAAATGATAGCGTGTTTTTTAAAGAGGCTAATTTGCGTCTCAAACATTAGTGCTATAATTCAGATTTCAGGGAATGATAAGGCTGCTAGTGTTAATGGCACTAGCGATGAAATTCCAAAAAGTGTTAGCGTGATGTGTCTGTCAGGCAGAGCGCGTTGATGGATATATGTGCTGAGAATGGAGACGTTCTAAATGATTGGGAAAAGGCGATTGTCTTTCTAATCTACAAGGGAAATGGTAATAATGTATCTGCAATTAATAAAAAGCTGTCAGCTTATTGAGTACCTTTAAGCAGAATATTTAAAAAAATAATTATTTGTAAGGTCATGGAAATAACAAAAGCAAAGATACGGAAAGTTCAATGTGGATTTATGTCAGGAACGTCATGTGCAGATCAGATATTTATTTTTAAACATATCATAGGAAAAAATGTAAGTTTAAACAATAAAGTGTTTTGTGTATTTAGTGATGTGGACGAAGTAGTCCAGAAGGTGAATAGAATTGAAATTTGATCAGTTCTGACAGAGTATGGAGGCAATAGTTGTTTCCTGAAAGCAATAAAATCAATACATAAGGGTTGCAAAGCGGGCATAAGAGGAAACAGACAACTAAGTGATGGGTCTTGGCTATTTAATCTATACATGGGCAAATGTCCAACAACAGCCCTTATAGATACAGGAAGTGTGGATCTCGGGACAGTTAAGGTGCGTGGTTTGCGTTCGCAAACGATAAGGTTGTCATGGTAGAATCAGTCAATGATTTTCAGAGAATATTAAGCAGACTGAATATTCAATGATGAGCATGGGTCTTAAAATTAACATCAATAAGCCGAAAATTATTGTGCTTAAAAGGAGGCATGAAAAAACAATATGCAATATTGACTTAAAGGTAAAAATGATGTGAAAAGTTAGTAATTATGTGTATATTGGAAGTTTATTTACTAAAGATAAAAAGTTAGATGAAGAAATATCCAAGAATATGAAGGAGCGTAGAAAGGTTAGTGGCAGTGTAGGAGCCATTACTAGAAGTAAAAATTTGACAAATAAAGCCATCATTAAGATATATAATTATGTTTTTGCACTTACTGTGATGTACAGCATCAAGACGTGGACGTACCAAGAGAATAGGACTAATAAACAAAGTCAGTAACAAGTGGGTTTTTGAAGAATGTGGTGTATAGAAAGCACTGTTTGACAGGAAAAAAAAAGTTTTTCCGATTATTTCATGGAATTGTGTAAATAAGACTCTACAGCGCGAAGAATATAGAAAGCCATACATGAACAAGAGCCTAAATAAAAAGATGTATGAATTTAAAGAAAGCTGAAGTTATATGCCAGTTTAGGAAAGTGTGGAGAAAAATTGTTTACAGGATATGTGTGATGAAAAGTGTCAGGGGATTGATATAAACCTGAAAGGAACAATCTTGGATACTAATGGGTCCTCGTTTAGAACTTTGCTTGGTGGATGTGATTGGAATTGAGAGTATAGACCTTACTATGGGATAATTAGTTTTTTTTAATGTAAACTGTGACGTATGATGATTTTGTAAATTTCTTCGCTTTAGGTGATTAATGGAGAGAATAATCGGCTACTTGTGTCAGAGCAGTTTTGTGGAAAGAGCATGTTGTTTGAATAAGCAAGACGCCATTTCTCGATTAATCTAAAATCCTATTCTTTCACCTAGACATTCCTTACTTACTCGTACCTCATAAGTAACTCTATGTCAGTAGTATAATAAGGGCCTTTTAGGTGGTCTAATATGACATTTTTTCACTCACCCTAAAAGGAAAAATCAGGTACATGAAAGAAAGGATAGAGGTGGCACCAGGTGTTCTTTCCTTTTGTACATGTTAGAATTTTTCTTGAAAGCAAAATTTTTTTCCAATCAGGATATCAAAATAATCAATATATGAGTCAAGAACTTAACCCTAAGAATGTTAAAAAAAATATATCATATGTGAATTTGAAAACAAAATTTTAGACTCAACTAATTACAAGTGTGATCTTCATTGTTATCTTATCTACTATAATCTTTTATACATAATATGTAGGAACGTACGGAATTATTGTAATTACATATGAACACACCTATCCTTATTTAAAAAGAAGTTTCACGAAAATGCCTAATGAAACGGTTCACGGCATCTTATTCCAGCTATTGCATGGTTTCAAAACCCGTTTCGAATGAAATTCTAGTTGATCGTTTTGCGGTTTTATTTAACAATTACTTTTTTTGATTTTAAATATTTTTACTTATTTATGATGACACATTCTAGCTTCTTGATTCGCTCGGGTGGCAAAGTTCACACTCATTTAAATCGACTGTATTTGCACCTAACCACAAATGTACTATTTAAGTTACTTTTTTCGTCTTACATAAATTTTGTATGTACGCGTAAGTTTTAGTAGTAAAATAACATCAAAAATGAGTTTAAAAAGTAAACACGAAGAAAATTAATCAAAAGTTTGTGCCCCTTGTAAGAAAACAATTGTTTTCTGAAATCATTAAAGCAATTTTACCATCACGGAAAAATATGAAAATCTTATAACAAAGCATGTCAACGAAAATTTTAAAGTGTCTGATTTTCAATTTCTATTTGGAATTTGTAAAACATTTCGTCGTACTTTGACTGATTACGGAAATAGAAAGTTTGGAAGAATTTAGACATCGATGCCTAATTATACGAGTATAATTTTAACTAAAAAAAAATCGCACAAATGAAGACTCATGTGATTGTTTCGTTTGTTTGACTGAGAAATATAAAGGCTACCCAACGATCAAAAAACGGAAAGGCTATAAAAATGATTCGGATCAAATTGCAACTGAAAATGGACTCTATAGCAGTTTGAAAAATGTAAATCTTTCGCTAAAAGTCCAAGTTAAAGATGCGTTACGCTCATCTATTCCAATTTGCAATTTGCAATTATTATCTCGGAATAATGTATTCAAATTTGCTAAAAAACTTTCTGAAACAGAAAGGGCAAGTAGTTACTTCGATATTAAAAAAAACAATTGATTTACCTACCGCCTTTAACGAAAGTAGCACATCTAGTCATAAAAACACGTCACTGAATTTGAGTACATTGGGCCGTAAGTCAAGAGATACTTCGAATCCAGTTAAAAAAAACATGTTGTTTGCACTACTGAAGCATTAAAGAATCATCACGCTAAGACTGGCTTTTTAGCTGAACAGATAGAAAAAATAACGAATTGTTTACGAAGTATTGCAGGTAAAAAATCTGGCCTACTTTATTATCGCAAACATGTGTCCGAAAGAAAGAAAACACTAGATAGTATATAAAAAAGCGATGTGTGCGAATTTAATGTTGTGAATTCAGAGACAAAACTTAGAAGACCTGTAGTATCGGCAGACGCAGAAGAAATTTAAGAGTTCGTTATAGAGAAAACAGGTGTGATAGGCAATGTACTCGTAAAAATGATGATAGATAAAGGTCAACATTTTTTGAAAATATGCTTAACATTATTTAATAAACCTGCATCGCCAGAAATAAACAGAAGGAGTTTTTATTCTAAAAGTGGTAATTGTGCCAAAAAGGCTAAATTAACCAGTTTCAAATAAATAATCTTGTAAGCTGTTGTACCAAGCGTAAAAGAATGTCATGAAAATTTATAATCCTTATTTAATCTAACCAACTTTAACAACATTCTATTTAAGTGACTCAGTGATTTTAAACTTTTACTCGTTGTTAATGGGCAACAGATAGCCACTTTAATGTTTCCTTGTCTGTACTGTTTTGTTTCACTGAAAGAAATGAAAGAGAATAAAGAAAGCGATTCAACCGATAGTTAACAAGATGCTGAATCCAATGCTGGGTCAAAATGCTTAAAAGTTAGAAACGCTTGTTTACGTTTGAAAACTTATCGAGATTTAAACAGTGATCATGAGTACTTTACTCTTATAAGTGGTAATAAGAAACTTGCAATGGAAAATCACAGCACTATTCACTCACCTCTTCTCAACGAAGATAATAATGTAGTTGCTATTTGAAATTGTTTAATCGACGAATTACATGTTTTACAAGGCTATGTTAACCATTTGTTCTGGAACAGATAAATGCCGCTACTCACAAGAGCAAAAGGGTTACTGTGGCCAAAGAAGTTAAACAGCATTGCAAAGAATTATCAAGGAGTCATTTTAGAATAAAATGATTGTACACAACTTCTACAACAGTCAGATGCACTTGATGATACAGAAATTTATTCAGATGTAGGCAAATTTGCACTTTCACCTTTCATTTCTGCTTTCAAAGTTATAAAAAAAATTGAGGATTGTTGTTTTTCTACATCAACGCCCGGCCAGGATTTATTTAAACTCATTAAAGAATTGAAAAAGGCCTATGCTAGCACAAAAGTTTCGGTGACATTGAAAATTCACGGCATTATTTAACAAATTAAGCATTCCTTGAATTTTCTGGATTGCGAACGAATTAGATTGTGGTCAGAGCAGTCAGGTGAATCAGTTCACAGAGAACATTTAAACTGATAGATGATCCATCCTACCAGGAAAGATTTAAAAAAATGATCGTACAATACTTCTTCAAACATATTGAAATTTTACATTACAAATTTTGATAAAGTATTTGGTTCAAACTATATCGCTATTTTTATTATTTTCATACCATTTGGCAGCGTATCAATTAAGCGATTTATTCGAAAGTGTGCAACAGATGACTAAAAAATAATGCAAATAGAAAATACAGATTTAATAAAGCTGTATGCAAAACCGTCATATTAAATTATTTTGTTCAAGAAATATTATTTCACTTACTAATATTCTCTTCTCATAAAGTCCAAATTCTATAAATTAAAATTCCAAAACGAATAAAAAGACACCTAAATATTGTTTTTTCTATTTTGCGCAAGAAATTTTGCATTTTAGATGACATATTTTTGAGTAATTATCTTCCTGAGTAAAAATTACTGCAAAAAATATTTTGCTGCTTGCAGTGCTACGAGATTGATTAAAAGCTATTGTCACCAGATTTGAGCTTTTCTTACCTTAACGTTCTTTACACAACGATCTTTTTCTAAAGTGCATGGAAATAAAGTTTACAGCACAACGCTCAGAGACTCAAATTAAAGGCGATAAGATATTATGTCTGATGCAGTTTTTATTATTTTTTCAAACAAAATTTGCAATTGTATTGCAATTTGATAAGTATAAAATTATTTTTTTTACAAATTACATCGCAGACATAAAAAAATCGTTTTTTCTTCTAGTCTTATAGTAATTTAATTACTAATCGTGTTTTCTGCAAAAATTTTGCCATTATTCAATATTTTCTTATTTTATAAAGAAATTAGGTAAGCAAATGTACAACGCAGACATTTATAGGCAACAAAATCGTTTTTTCTTCTAGTATTGTTGTAATTATATTAAAATGATGTTTTCTGCAACAATTTTGCCATTTATAAATATTTGTTCATTTTTTAAACAAGCTTTATATGCAAATTCACATTTCAGGCGTTTTCAAGCGCAAGAAATCAATTTTTCTTCTAATTCAGATGACAATTATGTTTTCTAAAAAGAAATTACATGCATCGCTAATAGTTTATTTCATAAACAAAGTGTATAAAAAAATGAACATCGCAGACATTCTCATACAGAAAGAAACAGTCTTTTCTTATAGTTATCATTACATTACAATTATATTTTCTAAAAAGACGTTGCTATTCATCAGTATTTGTTTATTCTATAAATAAAATAGATAAAAAATGCACATTGTGTGTGTTTTTCAGCAAAAAGAAAACAATTTTTTCTCTAATATTGTTGGAATTACATTGCTGATGATGTTTTGTGAAAAAATTTTCCTCTGTTTTACCGATTTATTTTATTAGCAAATTATTTAATAATTTGTACATCACGGACATTTATGGGCGAAAAAAAATCGTTTCTTTTTCTTATTTGATTATATTGCACTGATGTTTTCCATATGAAATTTTCCTATTCATTATTATTTGATTATTTTATGAATAAACTATACAAAACATGCTCACTTTGTTGTTTATAAGCAAAAAGGAATTAATCCTTCTAAATTTAATGAAATTATAGTGCTAATAATGTTTTCTAGAAAATGTTGCTACTTATCACTAATAGTATATTTTATAAGCAAATTATGTAAAAAAATGTACATCGCCGGCATTTATAGGCAGAAAGGATCTTTGTTTCTTCCAGTTATGTTATTATTATATTATAATAATATTTTCTGTTAAAATGTTACCATTAATCAATATTTGTTGATTTTGTAAACAAGCCATATAAACAAATGCACATTTTAGGTGCTTTTATCATAAAGAAATTAATTTCTTCATAATCTTGTTAAAGTCATATTGACAATGATGTTTTCTAAAAAAATTTTGCTATGCGTCACCAATAGTTTATTTTATAAAAAACTTATATAAAGATTTGCACATTGCAAAACCGCAGTCATTTCATAATAACATTGAAATAATGTTTTTAAAACAAATATATTTCTTTATTATTTGTTGATTTTATAAACAAACTATATAAACAGATGCACGACTTAGGTGTTTTTAGGCAAAAAGAAATCAATTTTTCTTCTATTTAAAAAAAATTATATTACAAATAATGCTATATGAAAAAAATTTTCTGTGCAGCAATAATATTTTATTTAAGCAAAAAATTTCATAAGCCAATGCACATCTTATACATGTATGGTAAAAAAAATCGCTTTTTATTCTACCCATGTTTAATTGACATTGTATTTTAAATGATGATTCCAGAAAAAATCGTGCTAGTTTGCACCATTTGTTTATTTTATAAACAAATCATAGAAACAATTGTGAATTTTAGGTATTCATGGCTAAAATAAAGCGTTTTTCACCGTTTTTTGTCAAAAAAACAGAGTAATATCGGTATTCTTGCATTTTTATATGTTCCTTGTTTTCCGTTGATTCTTGATAAGGTGTTACACAACAAAAGTAAAATAAGTGATTCATAAAAATGCACGTATACCTTTATGATATTTAGCCCAAGAATTTTCAAATATAATTCGTCTATAAATTTCACGAATTCCATTTTATCACAAAATTTTGTCAAAGAACATCTAGACTAGAAAAAAGAACGAATTTTCTGCCTGTAAATTGCTAGAATGTGCATTCATTCACCTAATTTGTTTATAAAATAAACAAATAGCAATAAAAAACGAAGTTTATTCTATACCTATTAAAATCAACCTAATTTTAAAAATAATAAACGAAAAAAGGTTTTCTTCCTGCCTATAAATGACTTCTATGCAAATTTGCTTACATAATTTGGTTTTAAAATAAACGCCAAATTTTGATATAAAACATCATTAAAATTATAGCTTAGACTAGAAAATACCTTTTTTTCGGCGAATTAATGGACAACAATTTTTTCTTTGGGAACATTACCAATAATATGGTTAAAACAGGACTAGCAGATAAAACAATATCCTTCTGCCTATAAATGTCTGCGCGACCTACATTTGTTTATATAATTTGTTTGTTAAATCAATTAATAACATCTAATATTAAATTTAAATGTTTACGCATCACCCTAACGATAAAAGCAAGGAATTGCAAAGCAGAAATATACTTTGAAAACGAAGAACCTCTAGTATTTATTATTTATAAATAAAATATGTTTATAACAATAATTTCACAACTTAATTTTATTCTATACCTCTGTAAATTGAATCCAAGTGACGATAAGTATAAGAAAAATGTTTTCTAGAATTGTTTAAAAAAAAATCTCAAGTTGGTGCATAATTTCGTTCTAAATGTCAATTTTATCCTCTTTTTTTTATTTTGCCGCACTATTCATGTTGCGGCGTAATATACTTCTATTCTTTGGAATAGGAATAAAGTAAAATAGCTTTGCATTCAAAATACTTTAATATAGGAGAATACATAATTCAAAGCGTTCCCTAAATCATGGTTTCGCTTTGCCTCGAGACGCTGGATGTTTCAATTTCCTTAAAGCACAATCTGATGGTCCCTCCCGCTCAGAAGGGATGGAAAAAAGAAGAAAAATGGCCGGAAATGGGCAAAAAAAGCAAAAGTGTCGCGTAGCTGTGTTTTCAAAGTTCTAGGGGTAATTTTATTTCGCGTTGTAAGCGCTTTTTTAACTTAAAATCGCTCAGAAGTATCTTTTTAAATCTCATCCTAAACTTGGAAATGTTAATTTATTTTAATTCTCTTCTTATTTAAACCGGCAATACCTAAAATTCGAAATTAATTGATTTTCAAAATTATTTTCAAATCGATAATAATATGTACTAATTGTAACTTGAAATTTATGTTACGAAAAAAGTTATGGTTTGAAAACTGAAGGGAATAAAAAAAAAAGATTAAAATTAGATATTTTTTAAAAGTTGCAGTTTGTAAAATTGTTTTACTAATTTTTTATTATTGTTCATTACCAAAAAATCTGCTTATTAGGGACCGTCGCAATTTCGAATTTCGAATTAAAAAATAGAACAGAGGGTATTAGCTGGTTTTAATATTTTCAAAATGCCGAACCAAATTCACCCTGCTCAACTGAAAGAATAAATTTTCAACAGCTGAAGATTCTTCTATTTCCTATGAATCATTAAATATTCAATTCTAATTAGACTTGATTTTTGTCTGATGAAATAACACCCCCTTAATCTAATTTGTAAGCTTTATTACATTACGTGACAGATAAATTATTTATAAACTACTTGATCGTCTTAAAAATTTCATAATGAAAAACAGGTGATAAAAATCTATATATTTTTACTACAGTCGTTTATATTTATAGATATTTATGACGGTTTTTTTATCCTTTATCTACCTTAAGTCTAATTTCATCACAAAAAAAATCTTTGTCTTTAAACGAAACAAATTTTATTGATACAATCCTGTTTTATGTACTCTGGCGGTTTTTACGAAGATATAGTTGATGTTAAAATTGTTCTTATATAGTAATGTACTAGAACTTTTGTGTTTTCACTTTCCTATGTGTAAAAATTAAATATAGTTTACATATAGCAGGACAAATTATGTATAATGTAAATATGCTTTATACAAAAATATATAAAACGAATAAAAATTATATAAAAAATTTCACACTGAGTATAATTTTTCTGCCTGGGTTCGCTGTGGGAAGAATTTGCAGTTTTTATTTAATTCAGATGATCGGAAACCGATATTGTTCTATGAAAGAATCTTCTCAACTCTGTTGAGTTAGTTGTTATTAAATTTGAAATCATTGAGAAAAAATGTGTTTTTTAAAATAATAACTGTATGATTCCTGAGTAGAGAATATTTCGTAAAAAACTACTATTTAGAAGTACACAGAATATTTAGAATAACAAAGTATGTTGTTCGTCATTTAGATTACGTATAAGTTTTATATCTCTTATACCATATTATCTTATCTTTTCATATGTCAAAAAATTAAAGCATGCGAAATTAAAGAATATTTATCATATGAAAGCGTCGCTTTGATTAGATGGATTGTTTTATTATATGTGATTTGAATACGCTATTCAATTGATTGATTTGATTCATTAGATTAATCAAACTACAAAAAAATAGTTTTTACTGATTGAATGGATGTCTAAAGTTAATTCAACAGATTGCATGTCAACTGAATATTATGCTTGAATTTCTAAAAGTGGATGGACCCAAAGAATTTGTTGGATTTCTTTGATTGATTGAGTGGATAAAATCTTTGGATTGATTTATTTTATGGTTTGATAGAATTAACTAAGGGTAGATTATGTAACTTTCTTAATTCTTTAATTTTTACTTTACTGAAAAATAATTGAAGATAACTGAATTATAAAAAGTGTAATGAGTTTAAAAGTGATATACTTTATACCGGAAAATACCACTATGATGTAAAGAAGATACTTCATTGCCAAAAAAAGCAGTCGACGTTTTGAGAGACAAATTCTGTCCTTATCAGGAAACAGTAATCCAAATTAGATAAAAGGATGTCCTTGTAAAATTAAAGAGGTTCGCATATATTAGTTTATAGAAACCATATTCTCAGATTATCTTCACAAGTTGTTCTTGTGAAAAGACATTTGTAGCTGTGAATGTAGAGTAAACAGAATTTCAAACAAAATATAAACGTTTAAAAAATTCGGGTTAGAAAATTTTAATTAAAATATATTTTCCTTTAGTAGTTAAAATCTCAAATTTGCATATTCATAAAGGTAGTGTAGTTCATCAATAATAGCTGAAGGACAGTTTCAAAATTGTTTAACTTAATGGAAGTAGAAAACAGTTCATTTTAAAACAGGAGTCAGAATAAGCGTTCTGAGCTATAATGATAGTAAACATAAAGAGAGAGAAAGAGAGAGAGAGAGAAGAATATGATTTGACAGAGACGGAGGAGAACAGTTTGGTAGTACAAGTTTGAAATATAGGGTTCTATTGTTGTAACATAAAAAATTAAAGACAAAGTAACAATTTTTAATTAAGCAACTGATTGTGATGAATTAACTAGATATTATAACAATAATAATTATATAGTGACAAGGGTATAAGTTAAAACATTAGTGCTTAAATTAATGAATCTATGATTAGGTTGTATATTGGACTAAAATCTATAAGAACAGTCATTACATTTATACATTTATACCCACCCTCTTAATTAAAAAAATGTTTGCTACAAGTCTTTTAAACTTATAGGACTCATAGGCTCATAACCAAAATATGTTCCCATTAGAATTGATGACCAGTTTCAACCGGATATTTAGCAATGAATTTATGGTTTGTGACCTGTATAACATCTATCAAGACTTGGCCAATAATTGTATACACTGTATAGTAAGCTGAGAAATTCCAAGGAAATCTTCGTCTAATTTTTTTAAGTCATCAAATTCTTAATCAAGCCTAAATGTTGTTTTTATATTAAATTCAGTCAAAATTCTTTAAAGCTTAAAAGACAACCTACCATGGAATGGTGTAGTAACACAAAGTTTGAAGTCTATATTATGACCTAGATGTAAATTTGGATGTGCTGGAAATGGATCTTTATTTTTTGTATTTTTTTGTTTTCATGTGTTAAATTATTTACGCTGATTTGGATAATTAAAAAAAAAGTTTTTGTATTTACCTGAATAAGCATTCTTTCTATATTAGTCTGTGAGAATAGTGCAATTGTCGGTTTTACCTACTTTGGCATTCAAAAACAAAATTCAGTTGTTTGTTTTAATCTCATGTGTAAATTTAAACCTTGGGTGGAAATAATTCAACTGATGCCAGACATATTCTAATTTATCTTTAAGTATCTTGCATAACAAGGTCAGCTAAAACAAGTAATATGGGAAAATTCATAGCAGTCCCATATAACTGTTTGTAAGAAATATTATCAACACTGAGGAATTTTTAATGTTGATTCATCTATTGAGTATACTGTCTATCACTAAATATATTGAAATATTAGTGAATACAGGTAACACATTAAAGGAAAGCATAATATCATCAGTAGGCACTGCTTTTTTAACTATTATGTTTTTAAACTCAAATGAATTTTCTACTTGTTTGTAAATTTTAGCTTGAATCTTATGCAAAACTACAAATCTTAATGACGTTTTGTGATCATTGAAGTTCACGAAACGTTGGCACGATTCATAGTTTTGCATGCGATTGAAACCCGATACACCTACTTTTATTATTTCTTCTTTTATATCATTTGCAGGTTTCTCATCTAATTTTTGATACATACGCTGTGATGTCATTCAATATATTCTGCATTTCATTATAATGAGATCCTTCTTCAAGAATAACAATGAAGTTACCTTTATCTAAATTAGTAAATCACAGTTGTTTGTAAAATTAAATAAATAATTGTGTTTCTTAGATTTCGAGTAAACTCTTTTAGAATATGAAATTTCGTTACTACGTAAAACATGTTGTGCCAAATTAAGAATTTTATGCCTAGGGATATTGTCTACATTTTCAATCAATCCTATATTGGACTCAATATCTTAATCAATATCAAAAACTATATCACATTTGTTACAAGCAATAATCTTAATTTATGTTCTAACCTTAGAACATCTTTTACACTATCTGGAATTTTCTAATTACTAAAATTAATGATCCAAAGATCATTATGAACTAAATTGAATTTATTTTTGTGTTTCTGACATTCAATGTTTCATAAGAACTATTATTAGAAAGTAAATTCGGAATCTTTGTATCTATTCATTGTTCATGTCGAGAAATTTTCTCCTTACTGTTAAACTGATTTTCCAAAATGCTAATATATGCTAAATGGCAAAGAGTTTCTTAAGTTGATCTTAAACTTACTGAAACTCTTATTGAGAAATCCAAAATCAAAACTGCAAATTATTTAAATTGTTAGTAGCATAGGTGAATATTTTTTGGCAATAATTCATGACTGCGATAGTAAACCAAAAATGTTTTTCCAACTTCATTAAATTATTTTTTTATGTTTAAACATCAATACGCAAACAATTAAATATGTCAGTGAAAGTAAAGTCATAAGGTTACAGAATTGACACCTTAATCACTTATTGATGTAATAGTACATTATCGTAGATTAATTTGCCATCTAAATTGAATTAATTGATTGAATTAATTGGACCAAGAAAATTAGATTGAGCTGATAACTCGATAGAATTTTTTGTATTGACAAAATAGGTTCGATTAGATAAACTCAATGCCGCGAAGAGTTGTCTTATATCAATTAAATGGATTACTTTGATTGATTAAATAAATTAAATTGTGATTGACTCTATTTCTCGTATTAAATGTAATAATTTAATTGTTTTGTTGCATTATTTAAACAGAGTGAAGTGGATTGGGTTGATATAATGGCTAATAGGTTGGATTAGATAGATTAAATGGGTTTGATCAGATACGATTAGTGGCTAAAATGGATTTCTAAATGATTTTATTGTATGAATTAAATGACTTAAATAAATACATTAATTTGACGTGATAAATTGACCAATTCAGTCAATCAAAAGAATATAATTAATACTACCTATCCACGAAACCATTTCAATATATAATATATATTAATAATAATATAATATATTCAAAACTTGGTTAAAACAAATTGTCTTCGTTTTTTATATAAGCCTTTATGAACAAAATTGAATAAAATAAAAAATTGCTGACAATTTTGTATAAAAATTCTATACAAATGTTAGAAAGCAGAGTGTCTCTTTTTTTATTGTTTTAAATTCTTTCGACTGACTAATATTCATGCCGAGAGAATGAATTGAAAGTCAAACTTTTCTGACGTGCTTGCAAAATGCAAATATTGTTGACTATTAAAAGTTGTCGAGAGCATCCTACTCAGAGACTTGTTCAATCATCTCACAGGTAAACTAACGACGAATAAATAAACGAAAGTGTTATCGACAGGTTGGACGGCAATCTAGCATGGCGACTCGACGTTAGTCGATATAAATAATTGATGCGAGTAATCGAGTAAGGTGATGTATCTGAGTCGAGAGCGTGGGTTAAACGCGAAGTATGTTTTATGTTTAGATAAAAGGACGAGGAAATTGCAGGTTGCACAGCGGTACTTTTCGAGGCGAATTGCGATTCGTTCACTCGCTCTCGACGAGAGGCGATGATTATAAAATCGAAACGTGAGTGATCATGATCAGTAAGGTGGAAATAAAGTCAAAAGGATGAAATTGGTATTTTCCATGAAACTGAAACTTTTTGCTTATATATTTTCAAATAAGTATAATCACTTCTTGCTGATTCAAAACTTATTATGAATTTGTTTTCTATGTTTGCACAACAAGTTGAAAAGTAAGGGATTAAGGTGATAAGAAACCAGGAATAAGAAATGTCAAAAAAACAAAAAAATACTAGGCTTTATAAAGAAAAAAAGAGATACAGGGAGCCAGAAAGGTCGATAAAAGAGTCTGGATCATTTGTTTCTTTGAGGATTTGCGCGGATTCAAAATTGTGGGGAGAATCCCCTCGCCCGTAAAGTTAATTATGTCGGATATCGGTCCAACCAGGCCAATCTCTGTTTATCTGGCGATCCTGAACTGATCTCAGTTTTTTGCTTGTTTCTTTCCTAAAGAAGCAGAATTAAAGGATGACTGCTTGAAATTATTTAACGAAGTATCTTTCGATGTTATCTTATCTTAGGAAAAATAAGCACGAAAAAAAACGCGAATATATCTATAGTTAGTCAAGTATATATTGTTAGATAACGTTAATCTGCTGAAGAGAATTAAAAGACTTTGAAAGAACTTTAAAATAATGTGAAAATTATCTGCAGATTTCCAATGCAAATTTATTTTTATTTCGTAGCTTTTTGGGAACAAACAGTAAACAAAAAATCTGCCCGCGGCGGGGGCACATTCTCATCGCGCGCTGCGCACGTGGCTTGCCTCGCTAGCAAGTTTGAGCGCGCCTAGGGTGCGGGTCTTTTGGATCTCGCGCTTCGCGCTCGCATATTTATTCTTTGCATATTTTCATCTTTCATATTTTAAATTTTCTACATAATTAATCATAGTTAAAGATGTTAAAGATTAAATTGCTCCAAGCTCTATAGGCTTTGAGGTACACATTTTCATCGTGAAACTCGCGCTACGCGCTAGATTTTTTTCTGAATTACCTAACAATAAAAAGCTACAATAGGATTTTTGTCATCGTATTATTTTTGATGAATGAAACAAAATATCCTCCAAGTCTTCTTTTAGACTTTTTACGTATCTTGCCTCTTCTAGCGTAATATTAGAATTTCAATTTTAGCATATGAATTTCAGCGAACAAATTAAAAACAAGGATTTTTGTCGAAAAATATTTTAAAATAATTTTAAACTATTTAAACTGTGTTTAAAATATAATTTTAAGCCCTAAAATCAATATTTCGCGTCGTTTGGCTTAAAATTTGAATTGCCTACTTCTATCAAAGTAGTTTCGATGAATAAAATCAAATTGACAAGTCATATCGAAAAAGTATTTGAATATATTTTAAAGAACTTTTTAAAAGCTGAAATGCCTTCTGAAATTTTTTTGCGTATCTCGGGCCGTTATGATTCAAATTTGAATTTTGGATAGTCTCTATAGTACTTTTGATAAATAAAATCAAAATGACCAGTCTTATCAAAAAATGGCTTAAAGAAATTTTATAGGACTT
>JAUELO010000238.1:551822-563565 GCA_032357855.1 Amphibolips quercusostensackenii | reverse complement strand
CATGATATGTAATAGAAAATTTTAATTTTTAGTACAACTTGTGGAGCTTATGTCCGATTACAGTATCAGCGGCAACAGTGGCAGAAGTATTGTTTAAAAATCCACTAACACACCATTTGTTGACGAATCTGTACTAGGACCTTCTCAGATGAAGAGAAGAGCAAGAGAATTTTTTTTTCTGGAAAACTTGTTGCAGCATTCGACAAATGCAAAGTGAGCGATAGGAATGAAGTGCATATTTTTATGTCAACTGACGAAGCATTAAGCCATAATTTCAAGAATCTGGTAATAAATATATCCTCGATACACCGATGTCTTGAACGCATCCGTCAAAAATATGCTGAAAATATTAAAAGTCTGTTCTCAAATATTGACTGTCATGTATGTACTGTCCACTGGAATGGTAAGTTACTTTCGGGGTTAACAGAGAATAACAAACTTGACAGACTACTAATTATAGTAACCTGTATAGGTAATAAAAAACTTATTGGTGTTCCAAAACTGCCTTCTGGAACAGGTAAAGAGCAAGTTGATGCCGTATATGAATTAATAAAGGCATGGAATTCAGACAGCAAAGTTCAGGCTCTCTGCTGTGATTCGACTGCATCGAATACAGGACTGCTAAGTGGTACCTGCATCTTATTAAAACAGCAACTGCAGCATGCTCTATCGTATTTCATTTTCAGGCATCACATTCATAAGATAGTCCTAAGAAGCGTCTTCGAAGTAAAGTTTGGGGCGTCATCAGCGCCTACGGTACCACTGTTTAAACGGTTCCAGGAGTCATGGGATAGCTTGAACAAAACTTACTTTAAACTTGGAGTACAAAATGATAATTATTGCATGACACTAGAGGATATCACATAAGGCATTATAAACTTCACACTGAACTTTCTGGCGAAACATTATTGCAGAGAAGATTATAGAGAGCTACTCGAGTTGACAATCATCTTTCTTGGATGTACTCCACCGCGTGGCATGAATTTTGGTCGCCCTGGAGCTATGCACCAAACAAGATGGATGGCTAAAGCAATTTATTGTATCAAGCTGTTCCTTTTTTGTGAAGAAATCCAGCTAACAGCATCTTAGAAAACAGCCTGACAGAATGTTTGTATTTTCATCCTACGCTTATACCTTGAGGCTTGGTTCTGTGCGTCCAACGCTGTACAAGCGCCCTATCATGATCTTGAATTTCTAAAAAATCTCTCCGAATATGAGAAAATAGATTGCGATATGTCCCGCGCAGCTGTAAAAAAATTTTGCGGTCATCTTTGGTACTTGACATCGGAAACGGTAGGGTTGTCTTTCTTCGATTCGGGAGTTCCTGTTGCAACCAAGTTGAAAATGGTTAAAGGTCTAAAATCTCCTGGTTCTTCCTTTAAAGACTGTAAGCGTTTGCTGAATACACCCAAAGATGTTCTAGAATCCGTCAAAAAAGGGATGGAAGACTTGATTTTGTCAACACTATGAATTTCTTTAAACAATTTGGAATTCCAAGTTCCTTTTTCAGCCAAGATCCAGTTCACTGGAAGTGCTCGAAGATTACCATCAAAGACTGCAGAAATTAAAAAATCTTAAGGTTGTTAGCGACACAGCAGAGGGGAAGTCAAATTAATGACCAATTATAACAAAAACTGAACAAAAAACAAAGACCAGAAACAGTATTTATTACAAGTTGTAAGTGATTATCGCCGTCGCTTCCCGGATGAGAAGGAGACCACTCACTTGAAAAGTTCGTAAAGCTGCAGTTATACTGAGAATGTTGTTTCTTGAAGAAACTTAAAAACTTTTCACCAAATAGTCAGAAATGTTGATTTTTTTCTGTTATTTTATTAGCCAACCTTTTAAACTTTGAAAAATTTTTTAGCTTTGAGAATCACTAAATCCTTTGCGAAAATGTATGTCATATATTTGTTTAAATTTGTGAAAATTATGTAACTCTATGAAAATAGTGATAAGGCTTTATTTTTACTTTAGTGAAAATTTCGAGATCTACTTCCAACCATACACTTTATAACAATACAATTTATTTTTCTTCAAAATTTGAAGATCTTTAAACGAAAAGCATAGCAAATGCGAGTTCTAGAATATTTCATGAGGTGCCATTTTGAATTTTTCTAAATTTTATCTTCATGCATTGCGAAATACGTTTCTTTACAATAATGTAGCCTTTTAATTGACACCTGAAAAGTTGTCATCAAGAGACATAGAATTAATAAGTTAAAGAAACATTTAGGCGTCCATCTTGAATTTTTTCAAAATTTTTAGTTTTTGTTGTGATCACGTGCTTCCTAATAAATAAATCTACCTCTTGCACTAATTTGACAAGATTTTGTTATTAATTGTGGAAATTTTAATTTTTGTTCAAATTTAGGAGTCCTTCATTTTGTAAATTTTGAAAAATAAAATTTTCATGTAGATATATTTTTAGCATAGTCTGAAGATCATAATTGTACAGAGCCAAAGGATTCTGATAAAAAATATTTAAAAATTACCTGCATTAAGAATTTTACATCACTTTTCCCCATGTTTAATTGCATGTAAAATTTTGAGTGCTCTGAGCCACATGTAAATATTAACTGATTTGGCTCAAATTTGGAGATCATTTTTTTTTGTTATTCCAAAAAAATATGGGAGTGAGACCAAGAAGAATACAAAATCGAAAAATAATGACCACCCTAATGTGAACATCAGAGAGCTTAGGCCTAGGATAAACTTGAGAACCTCATAAAAACTAAAGGTCAGAACGAAAAAAAAGTATGGACAGAAGAAGAAAGCATATATGAGGAGAAAAAGAGAGAAAAAATGAAAAAAAAGTACAGGAAAACAGGAATATGGGGTATTTCTGGAAAGCGCTTGAAAACTGTTGAAAAAAATAAGAAAAATAATAAAAGGAATAGAGGTGGCAGATGGATCAAACACTTTACAAATTTCTTAGGTGAAATAAACAGTGATAAGCTGGATTCTAGTAAAAAAAGAGAAAGGGCTCGAGAAAGGGTACACAAAGAAGGAAAAACAGCAGAAAAGGATACTACAAAGGGAGGGCAGGGTGAACAATTACACATAGAGGTAGAAGATATTTTAAATACTGAAATCTCATTTGAGAAAATGGAAAAAGCCATAAAGAAAACAAAAATTGGAAAAGCAGCAGGGGGCGATGTAGTTAAAGTAGACTTTATGAAGGGATTACCAAAATTATGTATAAAAGAAATATATCAAATACTAAGTGAATTTTGGATAACTGGTAGACTAGGAATAGGTTGCGAAAAAGCCAAAATATCTCCTATTTTTAAGGGGGAAGATAAAAATGAAATATGAGACTAAAGAGGTGTCTTCTTGCTGAACATAAACATAAAATTATTTGTGGGGATTACAGATGAGAAAATCAGATAGTAGTATAAATAAAGACTGTATAAAGAAAGTCAGGCGGGATTGAAAAAAAGAAGGTCGACAAGAGATCATATATTTGTATTGAATTTGCTTATAGATAATGAACTAAAAAAGGAAGGTGGTAAATTAAGTGTGTTATTTTATCGATCTGAAAAAAGCATTCGATACTGTAGACAGGGATTTTCTATTTGTAAAACTTCAAAGATTAGTCGAAATAGATGATAGATATAAATTTTCATGTGACAGGTCGTCAATATACAAAGCAACTCTTGATGAAACAGATCCAAAACTGTTTTGCCTTTTTTCGACCGTTTTAGTTTTCAAAAAGTATTCTAGCAAATTGCATTAATATATTTGGTCTGACGGGAAATGATAAAGTTAAAAAGAGAATTAAAAAGAGTGTGATATACATATTTATTTCATTAAAAAAAGCCACAACGTTTCGACCACACTGCGGGACTTTCTTAAGAGTCAATACGCACATATCTATAATTTAATATAAAGAATATTTAAGAACGTCAAGATCGCATAATTTATGTCGGCGAAAAATATTGCTTTTAACAGAAATCAAAATTAACATACCTAAGTTAAAAATAATGTGATATTTTATAAAAGAACGTCATTTAAGAAATTGTTGAAAGGACCACATTTTTTCCAATTGAAGCCTCAAAGATATTGGGGAGGCTACAATAATTTATGGAAGTGTCACATGATTGAAACGATGTTTACGGACGGACGATACAAAAATGACTGTTATAAAAATTTGCGATGGTAGAGGTGAAAACTTTAAATAAAGCTTTGATAAAAAGGCGCAAAAAAGCTTGAGAATATTAGATTAAATAACATATTGAATTAAGTAAAAAGAATTCTTAAAAGAGAGGGGCATGCTTTGAAAAGTTTAGTTTATATTTATTATCTCCAATTTCAAATGTTCATTTTCATGAATGTCGTGACAAACCTGTGTTTAAATTACTAATTCCACAAACCCTTTTATGTTCATAAATTCTATTTTTCTCATTTACGGCAAAGGATAATTTTTTTATTGTGAGGTGGCTATTACTCAGTTTAAATTTTCTTTCTATATTTCATATCACTTAACTTAATACATCTGTCAACTAAACATTCTATCAAATAAATTTTTTGACTAAACATATGATGGGATTCATAATTTAATTGACAACCGAAACAAGATGGTTTTTTAAATCCAATTTATCATTAAATTTCCACTAGGTATTTTTTTAATTCTCTAAATCTAAGAACCTTATTGCGTTGTTTTTTTTTTGTTTTTCAGTGAAAATTGAATAAATCAATCAATACTATCAAATGCATTTTAAATCTTTGTAATCTCATTAGTTAGAACAATTGTAAAGATGTTATCTACATAATGTTTATAGACTATTGGTCTAAAAGATGATTTAGATAAGGCTCTTTATCCACATCTCTTATAACCAAGTTTGATAAGAGATAAAAAAAATCCTATTGGAGATCCTGATAATTGGTTATAAAATTTATTATCAAAAGAAAAAACTGTACTATTAAAAACAGATCTAACAGTTATAGTAATTTCATTTTTTTAATATTTTTTTTTTAAATTTTTATGTTAGTTCCATTTTTCTTTTACGCAATTCAAAGCCTTTGTCGGCTTTTACATATACCAAATCTTTGTACTTTTTTTTTGAAAATTCACAATATTATCTGTGATCTTATTATTATCTTTAAATTAATTATTTTCGTTGTGACTTAAATTTAATTCAGTTACTGTGCTTCTAATATTTAATTTTTCCTCATCATTATCTAAATTTTTCATTAATTTTTTAATATTGGCTATGATATTATATACAGAAACTTCATCAGTGTTGTAAAAAACGCCAAACTTTTTCCGAAGGCTAGAGATTTAGCAATTTCATCAGAGATTTTTACACTTAGAACATTTTTAAAACATTTTCAATTCAAAATTTTCAAAACTAAATATTTTTCTTTATGTTTCTATCTCTTAACTATTAGAACTTTTAGATACAATCATACTACTGATAAAATTCTTGTGAATAATATCATAACCAATACTGAGAACTTCACGCAAAATTTTGCTGATGAGGAGGATAACTTGAATATTAGAAAGGAACTAAAATAATTTTAAGTTACAGAAGAAATAATAAATTCAAAAATAATAGAAAAATTATAGACAATACTGTAAATTTACAAAAAAATGGCAAATATTTGTTATTTGTAAAAGTCGACCAAGGCAATATTATTGTGGCACCGATTAGTAATGATTATAATTTCACTATAGAAAACATTTAAAACAATATTTCAAACAAAACTATAAAAATTAATTTAGTTTTAACAGTTGAAAAAAAAATGCACTGATATTGTTTTCAGATGAAAGAATAAACGATACATCAATGATTCAGTTGCATATACATTGAAAACCCATAGCAGTGTTGTGGCAAAAGCTTATGCACTTCCAAAGGTACACAAACCAGGTCTAAACTGGAGATTAATTGTTTCCACAAGTGGATCACCAACTAACAACCTGGCAAAGTACTTATAAAATATCTTTAAACCAATTTCAGAAAAAGTTGACTAATTGAAGAAAATATTTAGAATCTAAAACAAAGTATCAATTATATTATACCTTCTACTCATTTATTAGTATCTTTAGATGCTGTGTTAATGTTTGATATTCCTCGCGATATAGCTTTAGATTGCATAAGAAAAAAAATTGAATTTACATAAAAATTTAACAAAAATTTAAAAAAATGAAATTATAATTGCTGATTGAACTGTTTTTATTGATGCAGCTTTTTCTTTTAATAAAAAATTTTATAAACAGTAACCAGGATGTCCAATGGAATCTCCTTTATCTCTCATCAAGCTTAGTAATGAAAGATGCTGAAAAAAGAGCTTTATCTGAATTATTTTTCAAGCCAATTTTCTATAATTGTTATGTAGATGACATTTTGACAATTGTTCCAACTAATAAGATTATAGAGCTTTAAAATGTATTCATTAGTATTGATAGATCTATTCAATTTACACTTAAAAACTGTAACGTGTAAGTATATTCCACCTTTAAGTCGTTCCTACGCTATGCAATAATACATATTCTCTAACTACTGTACACTCTACAGTAATATAGCATCCTTTTACAAGCTATCCCGCGTGCCGAACATCCGTACAAAGCGCAGAGAAAGAAGACCCGTTCTCATCGTATAGAGTGGGGACCGCGCCAGCCAAACACGGCATAGCGCGCTCGGCATGCAGGAACAGGCAGTCTAACCGTAGAGCGATCCGTTTTGTTTCATCACTGGCGTCCCGAGGCTCACCGAGGCTCGAAGAAAGTACCAGCGTTAGCTTTCTGCTTCACAAAAAAGAGCAGTCTGGTAGTAAAACATATTATATGTGTGTGTAGGCAGACAAATTTACCATCTTAGTATTAAAAATGATCAAGTGAGTGAGGTGTGATTTTTTTGTGTAGCTCAAGCAATGTGGTTACGTGCATTGCTTAAAGCTAGTTTTCTTTCTTCTTTCTTTTCTTTTGAATTCATCTTTATTTCAAATTTTATGTGCCAAAAGCATTTTGCATTTCTTGCAATTAGTTTCTATATGATTTATTCTGAAAAATGTTTAGTTTTCCAGGGGGTTGTCCAGATAGCCTCCCGGACTGCTAGCATTCTTTTGCAAAGGCTGAACTCTCTGCATTCGTATTTTTCTTTTTTTTTCCTCTGGTGAAATGCGTTTCACCAGAGTTTCACTAGTTTGTTTGAACTTAAAATCAATTCTTTAATTTAAATAACTGTTAAATAAAATAAATATAATGCAAAGTGCTCGTCATCCAAGGTACTTTCCTTTTTAATCAAATTGCTTGTAGCACGGATTTTCTAGCATACAATCTATGATTGTAAGACTGAGATTTGACAGAGAATTAAAATAATTTTCCCTTGGCATTTCTAAGCTTATTGAAAATATATGATAAAATAAAAATGATCACTGCTCATAATCTAAATAGTTCTAAAAGTCACACACACACACACAAAGGTATGAAGAATAAAGTCATTAATATCCATTCCCTTTGTTCGTTTACCTAGAAGTGTTCGATAGATCTCGTTATCCGCTAAATAATCTTGTGAATTTTTATTTATACAAAGAAGTATTTATTTATTTTAAGTTTTAATTTGATTTCAAACGTAGGTACTTGATGATTTCACTTTCGTGAAACCCAAAAAGAAGAAAGTAATATCAGTAAATTAGAGCCTCAAAAAAAATTAAAATATTATCTGGAGACACTAAAAATTCTTAGTACAATGATAGGTAGACTATAAAGACTCAAAATGGGACAAAACGAAAACAACAACACTAAGTTCTTAAGATTTGAAGATTCAAAAAATACCTAATAGAAATTTGATAACAAAATGGATTTAAAAACCATCTCGATCTGATTGGTACTTAAATTATAAATCCCATCATATGTTCAGTCACAAAATCGGTTTGATAAAGTGTTTGGTCGACAGATGTATTAAATTAGTTGATATAAGATATATAAAAGAAAATTTAGATCAAGTAAAAGCCAGCTTACAATTGAACAATTATCAATTGCTGTTAATAGAGAATGTCATTAAAGAACGTATTATTAAAATATGCAATAATTCATTATAAAAAAAAATTAATTGAAAAATTACAAGCAAAAAACTGATCTAAGAGTTATCTTACCATACGTTTAACGTCTTTTTTAAATATTAAGAAGATCTTCGAAAAAATTTGATATAAACGTTTATTTAAAAATGACCACACATTAGAAAAATTTGGGACTAACAAACAAGATTCTAAAATAATAGAACATTTGTCTGATATAATTCATTCAATAAAATGCACTGGTTATAATAAACAAAACATGGGGAAACTAGCAGGAGATTAAAAAAAAGAATTTATGAACATAAAGTAAATCATAGAATTAGTTTTTCAAACACAGGTTTGTCACAATATTCATAGAAATTCAATCATGTTTTTGATTTTGATAGCATAAAAATCTTAGCCAAAAAAAAAATAATAATTTTTGAAGACGTATCATAAAATTAATTTTTATCAATAAATATAGCAAATTTTTAATAAATTCAAAAACATAAATAATAAATGTGAACCAAATTTTTTAAAGCATTATGCATTAGCCTCCCTCCATTTTTTAAAATTATTTTTTCTTAATTCAATAATATTTCATTCAATCTTATATTCTTAAGCTTTTGCGTGCCTTTTTTTTAGAGTTTTATTAAAAGTGTCTACCTCTACAGTTGCGACTCTTCATAACAGTCAGTCTTGTGTCGTCCGTCTATAAACATAGTTTTAATCATGTGATAGATTCATAAATTATGAGAGCCTCTTCAATATCTTTAAGGCCTCAACTATAAAAAATGTTGCCTTTCTAACCATTTCTTGAATAACGTTCTTTTATAAAATATCACATTATTTTTGATTTAAGTATGTTTAATTTTAATTTTTGTTTAAGCTAATATTTCTCACGACATAAATTATGCGACCTTTACAATTGCAAATATTCTTTTATCAAATTATAGATATGTGTGTATCGACTCTTGTGATAGACCCGCAGTGTGGTCGAAACGTTAAGACTTTTTTAATTAAAATAAATATGTACTTTACATGTTTTCCTTTTACTTTAAATTTATCATTGATCGTAAAACTAAATATATTCACTGAAATTTGCAGGTTTTCAACAGGGGAAACGAATAGAAAGACTGTGAAGGCAATGGCGGCAAGTTGCAAAAAGCGGCAAATGCAGCTTAAGGAGTGAGGAAGAGAGCAAGGCTAGAAGAATTAGGAAGACGGCTATATATAATGGATATTGGATATGTTAGCTAAATAAGTGGGAATATACAGAGTTAAGCTATTAGGATGGAAAATATAAGAGGAAATAGAAGTAACATAAGAAAAATTAGTAAAGATGGCCATGGAACTCGATAGGAACACTCCAGATTACATCTAAATAATGGAAGCGGGAAGGAGTAGTATTGAAGTTGAGGCAAGCAATCAGGCTAATAAATATTTTTTGTACATAATAGACATGGAAAAAAATATTTGACTGGAAATTTGCTTAAAGGAAGATTAAAGAGGTCTGCAAAATGAAAATCCTTCTAGCTAGGGTATGAAAGTAAGAGAAGGTTTAAGGGAAGTAGAAAACGGTGAAACGCTACATTGGATGTGGAAAAGGATTAGAAGAGAAGAGATAGGACAAAATTTAAAAAAGGAGAATAATAACTGTTAGCTAATGTTTTTATTTATATTTTATTTTATTCTATAATTACTACTTTTTATCGATTAAGTGTTATTTTCAATATTTAAAAAATTTTATTCAATGACTATATTGTATGGAAGAGTCTGTTCGAATAGAGAAGACTGTTTTCAAACGCAGATTTCATTGAAAAGCCTCTGGGTTGTAAAGAAACTCTCTAATCCGCTTCAGAGATTTTTCTGACGAGGTTCTGATTCTGACAACCCTTGTCCCTTCCGAAGAAAAATGTACTTTTTTCTTTTGAACTAAAGAAGACTAACAAAGAACTCAAGCAGAGCACAATGCGATCGATCACATCAGTTTTTTGCTCAAACTAATACACAATAATCTCTGTTGTCGAACTTTTTTTCAGAGAAGATGTTTCAATTTTTCTTTCAAATAAATTTAGATTTTCGCAAAATACGAATATTAGTTATAAAATGAAAAAATTGTAAAAAATTTTGTTTTTGTTGATAAAATAAAATATTTTAGCAATTTTTAAGTTAAGCAAATATGCTTAGGCAAGAAAATATAGGTTGCTAAATATTTCTCTTAAAAAACATTCTATTGAAAGTTGTATTACTTTTTTAATTTAAGACAATTTTTAAGTTTTCGAAACACGACTTGCACTAGTTCTGTATTTAGATTAAACTAATACACGATAAACTCTGTCATCAACATTTTTTCCAAAGAAGATGTTCTGATTTTCATTTAAAATGAATTCACTTTTTGGTAAAATACAAATATTAGTTATAAAATAAAATAATTGTGAAAAATTTTCTTTTAGTCCATGAAATGAAATATTTTAGCTTATAGGTTAAGCAAATCTGTTTAGCCAAGAAAATATTCATGAAAAAATATTTTTATGGGACAAAATTTAATATCTTTCTTTAAATTAAGTTTAACATTTTTATCCTTCATGTTACAAAAAATAAGTTTTTTTAAAAACCTTTTGGTCGAAAAATAAGATGTTTGTTTAATGAATAAAATAGAAAATACGTTTGTCAAATTATATTATTTCATTTATTATTGTTTATTTTATTGTTTAAGAATTTCTGAATTGTATGAATTTGAAAATTCTACTGTGTAAAATTTTATATATTATCAGCAATTTTATTTTGAGAAGTTTGATATTCGGTAATATAATAAACAATTGAATATTTTTTCATTTCTAAATTTTAAATTGTCGTCAATTTTTCAATTTTAGGAATTTCTTATTTCGAATATTTTCCTTCTTGCAAATATTATTTTTTGTATTTATTCAGGCATCATTTATTATTTTCTGTTCAGTTTTCGAATTTCAAAATTATAAAAAATCGAAAATAAATTGCTTCTATAAAGACTTTTTTTAAATGTGTAAAAGGGATTTTTTTTATCAAGTGAAATGCGCACTTTTTTTAAAACAGTTCAATACGTCGCAATTAAATTTTTTCGTGTTGAATCAAAAAATCATGCAAATATTCTGTTTTCATGCAAAACAATTTTTTTTGTAAATAATAATTAATAAATAATATCCTGATATTATAATAACTTGATAGCATGTAACTTTGAATCAAGCAAAACAAATTTCAGGTTCAGCATATTCAACTTTTTTTGGACTTTCTCATTTTTTATTACTACTTATTAGTAAAAATTTTATAAAGAATAATTACAGGGCTTATTTGAAAATAATATAAAAGTAATTAGCGTGCATTAACTAGAGCATTTATCTATATATTATTTAAGTTTTTTTTACTTGATATTTAATTATAAAATAACTGTTTTTACATATTTTCACACAGTATAAATGTTTCATAAATAACTTGGCACACAAAATTTTTTTAATAAATATAACAAAAAGCCAATAATCATATTAAGTGATTCTGAATTAACAATACTGGTCACTAATGTTTTTATTAATTTTTTTAAAGTTTCTTAGATTTATTTATTTTTTAAATAATTGTATACGGTATAAACTAAATTATACGATTTGAACTAACGAATCTCTTAAAAGCAATAATAAATAATATCCTGATATTATAATAACTTGATAGCATGTAACTTTGAATCAAGCAAAACAAATTTCAGGTTCAG
>JAUELO010000238.1:541575-551722 GCA_032357855.1 Amphibolips quercusostensackenii | reverse complement strand
TGAGAGCTTTCTCTTGAAATTCGGTCCGAATACTAAATCACCTCTGTTTCTTGCTTGCCTAAACCACTGGAAGATAGCAGTATCCACAAGCACCTCACTATTTTTTAACAAATCACCTTGCAAAACACTTGACAGTTTTAAATTACAAAACGTCTGAAAAAATCGTAGAGGAAAGATAGATTAAGTAGCTACAACATGCGCAGTGCCAACAATTTAGAACTTTGACAAGGAATTTGAATTTAAATTGATTATTAACAAGAAATCTTATAGAAAATAATTAATTTTATATCATGGTATAACATATTTAATTAAAAGAAAGAAAAACTTTCTAAAAAGGAAAAAGCTCTTTACTAAGCTCTTTGTAACTCAAATCCTTCGCGCATAAGAATTAAAACAAATGATTTTAATGTAAACATTGATTAAAAAACTCATAACGTCTTCAAAGTATAATCATCGCACCAGTAATATGGAAAAATATAATGTTTTATTTAATTACAATTGTTTACAAAATGTAGAAAGTCATTCACAAAGGACTGTTCTTGCAAACTGCTGATCATTATTGATTTATTAAAAACAAAGTTCAAAGTCTGGTGATGAAGCTTCATGAGAAATTGTGAATGTTCAGAAAAAAATTACATCGCATGTGATTCTAAATCTTTGCAAAATGGTGTTAAATATATAAAGAAAACAACACGTTACACGAAAGTTTAAACAAAATTTGTTATCAGTACGCGACAAAATTTTTAAGTTCCCTTGCTACAAATTTTAAATGCTATTTAAGAACTTATCGTACAGAGATCGGGAGGTATGATTGACAATTGTATAAATCATCGTTACTTCACACTTATCATTTTTTTACAATAAGCTTTGATACTGCAGGAGTTAGCAACACATGTTTATTTCCTTATGGTCCCGTCGGATATTTTTATTACCCCGTAATGTGGGTCAGTTATACAGTTAGGCGTTTACAATGGACTAAAAAATTGTTGTGCAAAGACAAATTTCGTGTATCTTGAAGCAGCAGTTCAACTACTACACGAGATTCATATTTGTTCCTCATTCGGCTTCGGTCCATTCTTTCCTTTGATGCGATCGACAATCCTTTTGTCTAATGCTTCGCACATGCTTCTGAGGTTCACGTCCAGGATGTGTCGAATTCGAGAGTACCTGCGTCAGAATTTCGATTCTCAATAAAGACACACATATGCAAACAACTTTTTAAAGAAATATGTCTAAGAAAAGAGGATATACTTACAATTCACTCTTCAGGTTTTCCATACTTTCCTAGACGCGTTTTTTAACTATTTTTCATATAGTCTCTTTCAAGGCTTGTCTTCCAATGCACTGATTGCATTCAGTATTCTCCTTTGTGTCATTTTTAAATACCGTGTTATCTTTTTCTTCTCCAGAAAAGTATGTCTCGCTGCTGTCTTCACTATGTTCATTAATATGATCCATTTCTGTAGAAACATAGAAAATGTAATTGAATTTTTTTCTTTTTGATGTAGTTTCCTACAAATAGAACAAAAACCACGCGTCTTACCAGAAAGTACTTTCATAATTTGACCAGAAAATAAAATTTTTTTATTTTTTATTATATTTTGTGCGAAGTTTAAATTATTGATTTTTCACAATTATTCAGAAAGCTGTTATAATAATCTTTTGGAAAATTTAAAAAAAAAACTTTCTTGGTTTCTTTACTTTTTTCCATATCGTGCGTCGGTTGGCTTCAAATTTTTATTTTAGTTCGTTTTTCTGAATTTAAGAAATGCTGTAACTCTGATCATTTTCTGCTTCTTTGAAAAAAGTTAAAGAAATAAATTTTTGGACTTTTCGAGTGCTACACATGCAATTTTAAATTAAAAAAAAATTCTCCGAAAAAATTTTTGAAATGCTTAAACTTTTTAAATTTCCATTCAAAATGTCTGTCTAACGAACTTGACATTCAGTTTCTGATACTAAATGAGTGAACTAAAGGCGAATCTAACCTGTAAATTTTTTTAAAAGTCAATGTGCATACATACACACATACATACAACAGACAGACATACAAATTATATAAGTCTAGTGGAATATTTATCAACAATGGTTAATTAATTTTTACTTATTTAGGCAAATGGAATTTGTCTAAGTAATTTTTTTTAAACTTTGTTTTCTTTTCCTATAAATCATTACTATTGGTCGAGTGGAATATTGATTAAAATTAACTTATAAATACTCAAGCAAATGAAATTTGTTTAAAGGAATAGTATTAAGTTTTTATAAAAAAAAAGTTTCTACAACAAAAATCATTTACATAAATTCTATTTGTTTAAATAATCGACAATCAATGTACTATTGTTAATAAATATCCACTCCATTAATAATAATTTTTAAGAAAAAAAAGAATTTCCAAAACAAAATTATTTAAACGAATTTAATTTGTTTTAATAATTGAACATTATTTTCCCATGTTGATGAATATTCGGCTACAGCAATATCAATAGATTTATGTATGTCAGGTGTATGTCACGAGTGTCAAACGCATATGTCTGATACATGAAATTCTTTGTTGGATAACTGTCTACATGCCTCCATTCTTTTTCGTGACATTTGTACAAATCCTGAAAAATTATTCCGAAGACTAAAAAATATTTTTTTATCCATGCATTGTACAAGCGAAACTTCAAGTCAAAATCGGCATCTGTTAAAACAAAAATAAAAATTAAGGCATTCCTTTCTTCAGATTCAAAATAAAATGAGAGAGGGGATCATTACCCTTCCAAAAAAGTGTTTTTGAGTCACCCTAATTGTGTACATATGGGGCATGATTTCTCAAGTGTACCCATCTTTGCATACAAAATTGTCTGTTCAGGCCAAAAATTGGGCCAGCTACATAGTCCTGTTGGGTGTGATTCTTTTATCTTCATACATCGAAATACCTCAAGAAATACGAAGCTTACAAAAAAAAATTTACTAAAAAAAAAACTTTTTTTTCTAGGGGGAGAAGCGACTCTAACATAATTTACCTCACACACTTCACCCTGGAAGCGGTGGGAGAAGGGATGATATCTTTAATATTTAAAATGAAAACCTATATTTTTCATTTCAGATTCAGATTCTCCATCTTGTCCCTCACCTTATAAGGGGTATCATGGGGTAAATTTTGCGGAGTTTTCTTTTTTCCTCAAAAATAAAAAGTTTTTATTACGGACGCAAAAATGCACCCCACATCCCACCCTCTAGGATCGTGAGGGGGGTTACTTGCAAATTTTAAAAGTAAACAAAATTTGAAAATTTGAAACATAATTTTCCAATGAAACTTACGTATGTTTTAATGGAAAATTTGAAAGTGAAATAAAAAATATAGATTTCCGTTTGAAATTTCAAAGTTACCCCCTCTCGACTCCAGGGGTTGGGATGTTAGGTGAATATTTGCGAAATCGCTTTTTTCTTCTCGACCATGAAAAGTTTTTATTATGACCATATTTGCCTAGATTCGTATTTCTTCAGATATTTTGATGTCTCAATATAAAAGAACCACTTGTACACACAAAGTTAAATGTCAACATAACGTTCTTCAAGAGACCGACCGAAAGGCAGCGTAATAAAAGTAGGTCAGTCAGTGAAGCAAGAAAAAGAGTGTTTTGGTGACACAATTTTATAGTGGAAGTGATAATGATATTTGTGTAGTGTTGATGCCTGGGATAAAGGCCAGTATGTTTTCAACAAGCAAATCGAGTCCGAAAATCAGTACGCACTGTTTAAAATTTGGGAAGTCATGTTTTATGAAGATTCCGACCAAGGCATGAATCTGCAAGAAAAATAACTTTATTATGAATGGAAGATATTAAAAGGATCTACGATTCTATAAGCCGATCTTCAAGGTCGGTTAATTTGTTTGTTCAAAAAAAAAAAAATGAAAACCGTGAAAATTGTTTATCTTCTAATTTTAGCAATAATGCACGCAGATCCTTTATAATCTGTAAAAATGTGTGTAAATTGCTGTTTCATTTAAGGATCAGTTATGATTTCTAAATGAAGAAACAAAAAAGAAAATGTCTGCACGATGATTAGGAGAAGAGATCATTTTTGTTGTTTTAACAATTACTGCAGGTGCAATTTTTAAGGTAGAGAGCTGACATTTGAAAAACATTTATATGACGATTTCAAATAATTTCAGTAAAATATTCTGAATTTTCATTTGTAAATTAAGTGTTTGCCATCGCGCTGAACTTGAGGACAACCTGCAAGTCATTGCGTGACGGCGGAGTGGAGAAAGCAGCTCATGCATGCGAGGCTATCGCGCTCAAACTGAACTAGCGTCTTTAAAATGCGTTAGCTGCATAAATTCCCTGAACAAATCAACATATTAGAATAATTTTTTTGTTTGATTTAGGCTAACTTTTTGTGCTGATTAACAATCCTACATCAAAAGTACGCAAACGGTACACTTAATGCTTCAAACGTAAGTGTATTTTTATTATTTTCACTAATGGCACAATTTTTTAATTAGTTTTGACATTAAATGCAAACAGTATTTTACAGATTTAAAGTCATTTTTAATGTTTTTAAAAAAATATGTATGAAGTAAAAATTTTATTTCCAGACAAATTTAGGTTGTAACGTTTTATAAAAAAAATTAGAAGCAAAGTACGGAACATATAACCGAATTATTCAAAGTATTTCTTTTAAAGTTTAGCGTATTTTTTTAACAAATTAAATATGAGTAAATGAAGATAAAAACAAATCTGTATGTATCTACTCTAGCGCCAGTTTCTAACAAGTTAAAATTGTTCTTCACTTCCTTCGCTTTGCAGCTTTATTTCAAACATAAAACGTAAAGAAACCTATACCGGAAGAAATGTGTATATTTCTATTTTTTTCGTACGCAGTTTTTCGCAATATAAGATTCGTTTTACCTTGTATCTTTCTGCGTATTTCTTCAGGACAAACAGTTGAATGCTACAAATGTCACGATAAATGTGTACACTAAGGGGATTTTTTTCAAATATTTTTTTGTAAGCTCCCGTCCCGACATTTTGTTCAAAATACCCTTGAAAAAATTCCCTGAAATTTTGAGCCCTTAATATTAATATAAGTACAAGACCGAGGCGTGTAAAGATTTTCTAATTAAAATACACGTAAAATTTGGGTTTTTTTTCTTCACTTTTCTATAGCTCACATAGCTCACATATCATATCCTACTTTTCTAGCTTTGAAAAAATATATTAAACAAAAAATATAATATTACAGAGGAAGAAAACAAGATTTTAATAAGTTGGAATCAATGATCCGTAAAAATTTCACGGCAAAATCAATTCGAAACTTAATATTTCGCCAAATATTGATCTTAGCGATTTGTTTTATGGGAGGTTTTTTGTAGAAAATTAAATATCCTACAACTTTTTTTTTACTTTTTTTCTGTAGCTCTTCTTATTTATAAGATAGAATTAAAAAAAACGTAAATTTCATTTAAAATTTTAGTTTAGTGACACGTACTACCTCGCCGGTTTAAGTTGCGACTTTGCCGCAATGTGCACTTTTGTAGAGCGTTTAGTTCTGAGAAATACCTGTCAATGGTCAAAGCAATGCTAGAAAATACCGCTGAGCTACAGAAAAATAAGAAAAAAACCTAATTTTACGTGTTTTTCAACTGAAAAATCTTTACACGCCTCGGTCTTGTACTTAATATTAATATTAAAGCCTCAAACTTCCAGAGAATTTTTTTAGGGGTACTTTCAATAAAATTTCGGGATGGTAGCGAAAAAAAATAGTAGAAAAAAATCACCCTAGTGTACACTGAAAAATATTGTCAGCAAAAACAGTAAAATACTAAAGTATATAATCAACAGAACAGAAGTATATGTAAATCATTTCCTTTCTTTAAATGAGCCACCTGTATATACGATTCAAGGTCTGCTACAAATTCCAGTTGTTTTTCATTTTAATATTGCCTTTTAAGGTGCATACTTTTTACGTTTACTATAAAATGAATTATAATCCGAAACATCTGGAAGAATAATTTTTATTAATTCAGCGCTTCATTGTTATTTTGGATTAAGCTTTAACAATGGCATTCGTTAACAATAATACGGAAAAAGAAAATGAATACAAACAGATCTATAACTGTTATATATAAAAGTAATATATACACATCTAAAGATCAGTTTAAGTAATTATTTCTACATCTCTTTGCAGCAAGCTCCAATTTGCCCTCGCTGACTTCTTTTTGCACAGCTACACTGTTAGAAATATATAAAAAATTCAACTACTTTTCAACAACTTTTCAGGTTGAAATCTCGTTCATCCAAAAAATTAAAATAAAATTTTAATCAAATGTAGTTGAAAATTCATGAAAACGTTTTTGTTTTCAGAGTCATCTATTTCATTAAAAATTCATATCTTTCGGTAGAAATTTCATCTCCTAGGTATTGATAAATAATGAAAATGACACTTTTTGGGCTGAACCATGTCGAATTACCAGTAAATATAATATAAAAAACCAAATTAAACAAAATGAAAAATTACGCCAAAAATATAAAATTTTAAGCAGCATACTTCGTGAAGTATGAATAAGGGAATATTTTTACTGTATTTAATGTTTTTACTAGATGTACTTGCGAAAACGTTGCGTCTAATTCAAGGTGGATTTGTCCCATAGATATTTATTTCAAATAAATTGTAATAATTTAAAGAAATATCAAGACTTAATTAAATTAAATAAAAAATTTCGTCTGAGTTATGAAATTTTAGCTCGTATACTTCCTGAAGGACCAAAAAAGAAATATTTCACTGTATGCAATGTTTTTATCATATGTCGTTACCAAAACGTCGCGTTTCACTTTGCACACTTAATTTATTATAAAGAAACGTTTCTTCATTGCTTAAGTATGTCATAAAAGAAAAATTTCAAACATGTCACTGTTAGAACGGACTAAACGGTGTTGGCAACGTCAACGCTTTGTCAAAACGAAGAAAATGGTAGAGGTGTATAAGCTGCAGCATTTCTAGATGTCACTTTAAAAATTAAAAAAATTAGTTTCAACAAATTATCACAATCTCAGTATAATTAACAATAAATTTTTGATTTAATACCCATATATTTCAACATTATTAAATAAATTCGAAAACCGTAAGACATTACCTCAGTACATTTTCACAAAACCTAAAAACTGCGTTTAACAAACAATAAAATTTTCCTTTTATATACATTTATTGAAACATCCTTAAGCAAACTTAGTAACAATGAAGCACAGTTTACATTTAATCGGAGAATTAAGTCAGGAATCGTAGAATGAGTGAAAATAATAAAAATACTCTTACATTTGAAGCATTCGGTGTACCGTTTGCGTACTTTTAATGAAGGATTATCAATCAGCGCAAAAAGCTAGCCTAAGTTTTTAAAAATCATCTCAATATGTTGATTTGCTCACGAAATTTTTGCAGCTGACGCATTTTTAAGACCGTAATCTAATTTGAGCGCAATAGCCTGGCACGCATAAGCTGCTTCCCACACTCCGCCGTCATGAAATAACTTGCATGTTGTCCACAAATTCAGCGCGATGGCAAGCACTTAATTCATAAATGAAAATTCAGAACATTTAACTGAAATGAGCTAAAATCTTTATATAAATTTTTTTAAAATGTGAGCTTTCTACCTTCAAAAGTTCACCTGCAGTTATTGTTACAATAAAAAAAAAAATTGTCTTTTCTCCTTATCATCGTGGAGCCATTTCTTTTTTTGTTTATTTATTCAGAACTTGAAGCTGATTATGGATTAAAACCGCAATTTTGTAAGACTGAATTTTAGAAAATTATTCTATTTGCTTATTGGAAAAAAACGCTTTTTCCAGCTTTTAGCCGTTTTTGATCAACTTAAAATAGAAAGAAAATCTGACCATTGCTTTGGGTACAGCAGATGTTGGGGATTAAAATTCTGCAGTTTCTTTTCTATTGAACATTTTATTCAAAAGTACAGCATCTAAAAAAACAGGCAGTTTGTGAACAACTAACAGATTACTTGCCAAAATATTAACTGCTTCAAGCTGAAATTTTTTTACTAGTTTTTACCTCACAAAAATACACATTTTTACAGATTTTAAAGGATCTGCGTGCATTATTGCCAAAATTAGAAAGTGACCGATTTTCACAGTTTTAATTTTTTTTCTAGGCAAACAAATTAACTAATCTCGCAGTTCGACTAATAAAATTGTAGATCTTTTTAATATCTTCCATTCATAATCAAACTTTTTCCCCGCAGATTCATATCGTGGTCGCAATCTTCAAAAAATAAGATATCACAAACTTTGAACAGTGCTTACTAATTTTCAGATTCGAATGACTTGTTGAAAATATCCTGACCTTCTTCCCAGGCATCAGCACTACACAAATATCACTATCGCTTCCACTGTAGAATTGTGTCAATAAAACACTCTTTGTATGCTTCACTGAATGGCCTATGTATACATTGTACAGTGAGGCCAAATTCATAGTAGTCACATCTATAAGTGCGAAAAAGACGCTCCTGTGCGACATCTCCCAGCATCTTACACGCGCGCGTATTATAAATTTGTGTATCAACATGAATTTTAAACAACATACATAAATTGTCAACTTCAAAAGATGAATTGTAAATGCAATATTAGAACTTAAGAACTACAAAACAATGACTTTCATCTAGGATTGTAACGATTCAATTTTCCAGTTAATTATCCACCTACATTAAACAAATTTGAAACAAACTAGTTTCATTTTCAAGCACAGACATAAATGTTCAACGGAAAAAATAATGTACAAAGAATTTAGCTTAACTTTAAACCCATTTTTTTAAACTTTTCAGGAAGGAAGATGAGTTTTTAACAAAACACTTGCATTTTTTAAGAAAAGAATTGAGTTCTCAACCAAACAGTGCTATTTGTAACCAAAACAAAAATTAAAACGGATATTGGGGATGGAAAAATTTTTTAATACAGGAGGAAAATTAGCATTCTTAAAAAAAGGTTAAAAAAGATTATTGTGGTCAGAGATGTTAATTCTTGAATGTAGAAGTAATTTTTTAACTGATAAAGTTATTATTTTATCGTATCAAAAAAAACTCGACTGGAATGGGAATATATCATTTATAATCACCTATACAGATCTTGATTTTTAACCTTTTTGAAAGCTTCTTTTTTCGAAATGTTTAACAATAAATTTTTAAGAGAAATGTGCTTTGCGATTTCTAAATTTTTCACAGACTGATAATATATAAATAAAAAAAATGTCAAATGTGTCTATTTCAACTTCGTGAATGTTTATCTTCAGACAAATAAATAAAGTTTTTCCTGAATGATGATTGTTCAAACAAATTAATTAAAATAAGTGATTTCTAAACTTTTATGAGCTGATTCCAATCAACAATTTTCGTTGTTAACCGCAATTCTTCAAACTAATATTCAGCTTTTTTGAAATTTCTTAAGGTAAAAAATTAGTTTTTTCGTAGTTACCAACTGTTAATAACTAATTTATGAATTTTTTCTGGGGACCTCGATAACAGTTTACTATTGTTATTGTCATTAGTAATTTTATAGACAAACTTTTTGCCTTTTATAATTCTTAAACAAAAATTTTTGCGTTTATTAAAGATATTCAAAATTAAGTGTTTATATTTAATATATAGATTTTGAAAATAATGTTACAGAACCTTAGAAATAACCAAAAAATGCATTTGTTTATTATTTTTGATTAAACAGTCATTAATTGTTATCGACCGATAGCACAAAGTTATTGCAGAATAGCAATCTGCTACTACCCTTAAGAAACGTATTTTTTTCTTTGAAAAATTTCTGAGATGCTACAAATTTGTTTTAAGAATTTTTGTTAACAATGTAAATTGTCAATTGTCACATAAGCTTCCTACAAATTAAGAAATTAGTACTTAATCGTAATTACGTTGAAATCACATGCATCCATTTTCACTCACATGTTTGTTCATAACAAATTCAATATAATCTTTAAAAATTTCTAAGCTATTGGAAAATTTTTATTTTCAGAAGTGTAAATGCAAAGTTTGGTGACATTTATGCTCACGACCGTCTAAAAGCCTAAAGAATATATGTGTGCAAATTTTGGTGCCGACCGGAACATCCAAACTACTTTGTCTGAAGGGCGCCAGGTAGTTTCTGCT
>JAUELO010000238.1:500985-516660 GCA_032357855.1 Amphibolips quercusostensackenii | reverse complement strand
ATATAACAACGATAATAATAATATTACCGCCTCTGGTGGTTAGGCGTTTGGACTCTACGTCTAAATTCCAATTCGTGAGCACGCGCCCCTGCAAATGTCACTCTGTACTTTTACAGAGTTTTGGTGGATCGGATCCCACATTGAGTTGTAGATCTTCTCAACATGTATTTAACTGCATCCTAGTCCGTGAATGATAGTGTAAAAAACCAATTTTTGCCCAGCATGTCAAATTAGGCATAATGCTCTCATCAGATTACTTGATTGCATTACAAAAGTGTGTCCGTGTCTGATGATGTATGACGGGCACGGCCGCGTAAATTGTTAAAAACCTCTAACAAAAATGTCTTCAACATATTTGGCTGTAACCACCTTCAGTCTAAAAGAGCAATTAGCTTTCCTATTTTTCATAATAATGATCTACTTTACCTTGCTCAATTTACGTCTCGTGTCTAGGCTCACCAAAAATATTTGTTTCATTTTTAATAAATTTTAGTTAACAGTAGCTCATTTCATTCTTTAATGTATCCACAGCATTTATATCTATTACGTTTTTATCTGATAATTATGAAAAAATTCAAAATGAATTTACTGTAATGATATTTACCTCAATTTCCAAAGTAAATAATTCAGAATAGCTTCGCTACTTTCTAAATAAAATGATTTCACAGAAAACGTTACAAATAGTAATTAATTGTTCAGAAAATAAAGCCAGTCTTCGTTAATTAAAATTTAATGCAAATTATAACTTTTGAATTGAATGGAGGGAAAAATTTTAAATATTGTTAAAGGATTTCAAATTTTTGAATATATTTTGGCACACCTATGAGACATAAGTTTCTAATTTTTCACAAACTGTTTCGATTCTTTATTAAGTTTGTCTCTACTCTCTAAATTTCTTGGAGTGGAACTTTCACTCGATGGTTAGAGTAAATACTCTACTCACTCCAAAACAGTGAAGTGGTCACTCAAACAAAGTGAAGGCGTTTACTCTTACCGCTGAAATGAACATTCTCAGTCTAAATTTTGGAGTCAATATTTACTTCATCCATTAAGAGTAAACTTTTCACTCTAAAGCATAGTGAAGAGATTCATCACCCTAATTTTTGAGTGATAGTTTACTACAATATAGGTGAACTTGCAGTTTCTCCACCTAAACGAACACTTAAAAATAATAAAATTAAAAAATATTATAATTATACAATATAATATAATATAGTATAGCTTAGTATGGTATATTATAATATATTGAAGAATAATATATATATATATATATATGTGTGTGTGTGTGTGTGTGTGTGTGTGTATGCGTGTGTAGACTTATTTGCATTATGTTATTATATAATTACTATATTGTATTAAAATTAATAAAATTTGCTTTATTTCTAAGGCAAAGCAGCATTTATTGGATTTAAATTAATGTTGTTGAGATATAATATGTTATATTATTTAAATTTTGGTACACTATTACCAAGAGGCGGGTAAGGGACTCAATACATTTCCTCTACCTAAGCGTCCCGCATAGCGTCCATTCTCCCATTTTGTTACATTTACGTTATGTTTAGCGAACAGAGCAAAGTGATCAGTGGCCGTGTGCAGTTTGTGAGTGAAAGGGAGATAAACACGTTTGTTTACAAGAATTTAGTAAAATTTGTTATAACTCTAGCTGGAATATAAGGAAAATATATTGATAATCGTCAGTTATGAAAGGTCTCAACACTTGTGATGAATTAGCAGCATATTTGATTGCCTAAGAAGTATCAGAGGAAGCTGCGAATATTTTGACAGGAACATTACTGAAATGCTACGTTACTGTTACGCTACTGATTATGAGTAGTAAATATTTTAATCAATTCTCCAGTTCTGTAGATCTAGAGCAAGTTTCTATTTTTTATTTCAATTTCTAATTACGCTTATAATCTGTTTCTTCTCTAAGCTCAATTCAAGTGCTTTAGTTGATTCAATAAACACTAGCATGAAATAATTTGTAAAAACGAAACAACAATTCTTTATTAAATAAAAATGTGTATACGTAAAATGTTAACTTAAAAATTTTAGCATGATAAACAGTCTTTTAAACATATATACTATGAAACTTATTTCCTTGTTCAGTAACCTTTTATTACTCACCTACATTGATCTTAATAATATCAAAATATATAAGAATAATTCAGTATATATGGAGTGAAATTTCACTTTAAATGGGAAGTATTAAACCACTCTATTAGAGTAATACATTTGATCACTCTAACAAAAGAGTAGGATTTTTACTCTGTCTTCGACTGATTGAATCACTTCAATCGAGTAAGATAGTTCACTCTAAGTGGTAGAGTAGATGAACTTACTCCAGTTTGAAGTGGCTCTATTTACTCTATTAGATTTTTGAAGAAAGGTTCAAAATAATAAATAAAAAAATATTTTAAAAAAAATTTCAATTTCCAAAATAAAAATTTTTCATCTAAAAATAAACAACTTTGTTCTGATGATTTCAATAATATATTTCGTAATAAAATCCATCTTTTTTGAATGATTTTTAAATCTACTTACAAAAATATAATTCATAAATATAAAGAGTCTTATCAAATAGAATTTAAGCGTTATGGTATGGTGAGTTTTATTTTTCAAACTAAGAATTCATATGGTCTATACAATATAAAATTGTTTATCTTTCATTACTTTAAAGGCGTTTGCAGAAGAATAAATAGAGTGTTCTTTTGTCTCTAGTTTTTCTACCAGAAGCCATTACCTATTCAGAAATCAAGAAAGGGTAGGAAACGTGTCATGAGATTAGTAACCTAATAGTAAATTTCATCCACAATTTTTAAAAATATAATAATTTCAATAAATATTTTAGTCTTTCTGTAGTATAAATTACTATTCTTAACGAATTACCATAAATTATATAAAACATTGAGAGGTTCTTCGTGACCTACTCTAGCATAGTTTCCCTTGCACTGCTGCAGTAATGAATGTAATAAATTACACTTCTTATAACAATTTTATATTTTACCATTCTTGTATATCTGTTATCATTTCTTTAATTTTGTCATACGCGTGCAAATACTCATAATTTACAAAAAAGACAAGCATGTTAAAAACAATTCATGACTTTATCATATCATTTTCTACTAAAAATGTATGCATAATTTTGATCTGTTTCACTCATAGAATTTTTAAGAAGAATAATACATTGTATTTATTCCGGGGTATTTTCCGAAATAATCATAATCATGAGTTCATCTGAATATGAAGAAACATATAATTAAGTATAATTTTGTCTCCCAAAATTAATATTCTAAAAGAATTACCATTTTGACTTGGAACAGGGAATTTTCTAAACGATTTATGATCCTTATTTGTAACAAAAAAATTTTATAAATAAAAATATAATTCAAATCTGGAACGAGAAATGTACCTGAAGAATTATTATTCCTAAATGATATTTGAAAGTTCTAGGAAAAATAATCATTTGGATTTGAAGCAAGGAATTTTGGAATAAAAATATTGTATTCGCATCTGAAATGAGGAATGTTCCAAAATGATCAAAATGTTGACTTCAGGGGAAAAAAATAATGGATTTGACTTAGAATTAAAAATTTAAAAAAAAAAATAGAATTCAGATCTGGAACCAGGAGTTTTTTAAAAGAATTATAATCCTAACATGGAATAGAAAATTGTCGAGAAGAATTATGATACAGGCTTTAAACGGAAAATTTTTGGGAAAAAATTATAATTTAGATCTGGAACAAGAAATTCTTCAAAATTGTAACAATTTTCACCTAGAAAGATGAACTTTCACCAAGAATTATGATTCTAAATTGGAGCAGAAAATATTCATGAAAAAATTATTATTCAGATCTGGAACAAAAAATATTCTAAAAGTATTACAATTTTAAGTACTGACTCTTTCTACTATCTGGGATTTTTAGACTATTTAGTCAGGTCCGTTTAGCTGGACCCTTTCGATTAAATTTTTTTAATTTTTATTATTGCATAATTTTTAGCGGTCATTTTAGGCGCAAAATAAAAAAATATGGCGTTTTTAGTTTTTTCAAATAATCAACTCTCATGTATGGGAGTTAGCTAGTGGCAAGCTTTCTGACACTTGAAAAAAAATTACAAAACAGCTACAACATATTTAAAGGCTTCTTACGGCTTTCCTGAATACTGAAAATAAATTTACGCGAAAAAGCCCTTTATGTAAAAAACACACCATATTGTACCAAAATTGAAAAAATCTTAAAACAGCTACACCATATCTTACGGTTATTTAGCGGTTTTCTCAAAAACTGCAAATAAATTTACCAAAATCCACCTATATGTGAAAAAACAACCTCAAACAGTCATAAAAAATAATTCAAGAACTACCCCTGTTGCATTTAATAAAACCTATCTTGGCTTCCTTAAATTAAAAAAAAAAAAAAATTTAAAAAAAATCATACCGCCCACTTTCGCAATGCTCTAATAGATACCCTTATCCCTACAATGACATTATGCAACCCAAAAACTACCCCTAGTACAGTCAACAAACCACGTGTCAAATACTTTTACCTAATACAGCCAAAAAGCATTCAGAATGTAAGTAATCACACCATTAATCTTGCCAAGATTTTAGTTCATATAGCCTTTACCATGGTAACAATAAACAACCCAAAAAATCTACTTCTAGTACACTTTAATCTAACTGAAACTAAAATTTACAGAAATAATAAAAATTTAAAAAAAATCCGCAAACACTTTTAAAAGATTCTTGTGACCCCTATTTCTACAGTCATTTCATCAACCAAGAAAGACTACTTCCGATACAGTTAACATACCCAGTCAAAACTGCTTCCGACTGAAACATACAAAAAAATTGTTGATTGAAAAGAATCACTCGAAACACTTTTATTATACTCTAGTTGATATCCATATCTGCATAGTTTCAATAATAAGCCCTTAAAATCGCCGCTAATATTTAACAAAAATCCCAAAAATCAACCCCAAGTACAACTAGAGTATCACGTGTAGGCAGCCCTCAACTAAAACAGCTAAGCCAATTTAAAACTGTAAATAACGACAGCAGGCACCTTTGCAAGATCATATCTCAATACATATCTAAGTACATATCTCAATTCTAACAACAATAATCAACATCTCATAGAAACCGCCCCCAGTACATCTAGCGAACCTTGTTTAAGTCTATTATTACTATAGAATAGTGCATCTTAAAAGTGCTGAAAGTGATTATCTTCTATTTAAAATTTTGTGTATGTACAGTTGAAAGCAGCTGAGACAGTGTTCATTACAAGTACTAGGTGTACTCTTTCGCCTTTCTTTAAATACTATTGTGTTTAGGATATCAACTAAAGTCTTGTGGAAATATCTGGGATGCTTATTTTCATACGAGTTTTTTATACGTTTCAGTTGATGTCAGCTAAGACGGGGTTTGTCAACTGTATCAGGAATAGTTTCTTGTGGCTTTTATTATCAATATGGAAATGGAGATATCAACTAAGGTCTTCTGAATAAGTGTATAGAATGATTATTTCAAATAAAATTTTTTGCTGTGGTTTAGGTAAAGGCAGCTGAGATAAGGCTTATTGATTTTGATAAGAAAGGAGGCTTATTATCACATTTGTCATGGCGACATCAACTGGAACCTTTTTCAAGATGCGTAGGGTGACTGTTTGCAATTTAAAATTATTTTGGCTATTTTAGTTGAAAGCATCTGAGACAAGGTTTTGTCAAGTGTAGCATAGGTACTCTCTAGGGGTTTTTTAATATAACTGTAGGGATGTGATGACCAAGGATGTGATAGCCTTGTAAAAGTGTTTGGTGTAATTTTTTGCAACTTGAAATTTTTTGTCTGTTTTATTTAAAGACACCTGAGATGGGAGTCTTTAGGTGCGACAGGAGTTGCTTTAAAGGGTTGTTTATCATTAATAATTGGAAGTTGGTATCGACCAGAGTCTTGCAAAGGTGCCTGGAGTTATTACTGTTAATTTTCAATATTTTCTTGACATATACTATAGATTTAAAAAGGTGTCTGGCATGACTATTTCTAATTTGATTTTTTTCTAAACGGTCGTTGAGAAGATCTTAGATTTGAGGATCTATAATAGATTTCGCCCTTGGGGCGAAATTTATCATGTTCTTAAAGGAATCAGAACACATTACCTAGATTGTTTTACTAATGAAAAGAATTGCAATTATTCATACAAAAAAATTAAACAATTTGAAGCCAGAGCAGTTTTTTTCAGTGAATTGTAGAAATCATGGTTTCATGCCAAAAAATATTACTAATGCTACTAAAAATTTTGAGAATTAACAGTTTTATAGATTCGTTGTAAGAAATCATGTAATTTTGTGTTAGATTTCTAAATACGTCGCTTATTTAATGAGAAATGAAGGATTTAAGCACTCACGTAGAATTTCTTAGCAATGCTCCTAATTATATTAAGATTAAGTTAGAAAATTTTCTACCTTCTAAAATTTAAACTAATATTTTACAAAATCTGTATAATAATATTTTAAAATTCTAAAATTCAAAGTTTCAAAATTTAGTTACAATTCCTGACGAGATAAATGACGTTTAAAGATTAGGCGAAAAATGTAATTCATCTTTTGTTGTTAGCAAATGGAACATAGTTTCTGATATTGTTAAAGATGTTAAGTCTAACATTGGATTAAATAAAAATTTAGATGATCGAGACGATCCTGAAATTGAATTTTTAAAAACTTCTAAAGTATTGTACTTGTGCAGAATACCACAAACACATAAACCAAACTGTCATATGCGTTATGCTGTTTAATTAATTAATTCACTAACTTTTACAATTAAGAAAATCTTAAATAATATTTTTTTATAATTTCAAAAAGTCAAGTTGAAAATTCTTTTGAGTTCAAAAATATAATCACTAAATAAACTGTCTCCCACGATCATATCATGGTGTCGTTAGATGTCTTATCTTTATTGACAAGCGTTTCAATAGATTTAGTCAAAAATAGTGTTCTAAATAGGCAGGCCCTGGCCCCTCGGGCCCCTCCCCTGGGTACGTGCCTGTCAGTGAGTAGATAAACTTTAAAAATTACACTGACTTACCTTTAAATAAATTTCAAAAGGGAATAGAATTTGTAATGACACATACAATTTTTCAATTCAATAATGTATATTATAGACCAGTCCATGGTACCCCAATGGGTTCTCCTATATCACCTATTTACGGCTCTCTTAATAATTATCCAAAAAAATTTGTTCAAGTACACATAAGAGATAAATAAAAAATATTCGAAAAAGCTAATACAGTACAGCTAACCGTGCTTTCAGTTCATAATATTTATTTTAAATCCTTTATTTCTATAAATTTTAATGAGAGTTTATCGTTTGAAGTAAAAAGAATTTTTAAAGATTTTAGTATCAAAACAATGTTTAAAGTTGATTCCAAATTTCATAAATTTATAAAATTGGGTGAAGATACTTTAGATATTTTCACTACTAAGGTAGTACATAAAATAATTTGTTTAGGATGTGAAATGTGTTATATAGGTCAAACTAGTAGATTACTTTTTACCAGGACTGAAGATCATCATGATAATTTTAGACATAGTTCCAGAAACCATAAAGTTATAGCTAAACATCAAGTACAAACTGGTCATTAGTTTGACTTGACACATGTTTAAGTTTTGCATAATGAGCCTACTGAATTTAAAAGACTTGTTGCTAACATGTTCTTTATTAAATGCAAAGGTGACAAATTCTTAAATAGAAGAACTGATCTTATAAATTATATTTCATTATATAACATATTTTAAATTATTTAATTTGATTTCCAAAGTTTTACTCATATTTTTATTATTCTATAAATAATGTTAGAAATTTTTATTTGATACAACAAATTTTTTGTTATGATCATTACTAAACCTTTACTTCGAATTATTGTCTCGGTACTAATCTGTCTCTTTGTTAACCTCGCTCTCTTTTTTTCTTCTTCTTGATGACAAACACAAAAATGGACCAGAAGGCAAGTTCTGTCTTCTATATCAATTTTAACCTTTTATATTACAATTAATTATGGAATTTTATTGAATAAATTTTATTATTAACATGAAAATGTTTTTCAACACCGAACAAAAATTAACAGCAATGTAAGGGTAACACAGGTAATACGAATTGAATTACTTTCTAATTTCATAACTATAGTTATAATTATTTAATCTTTGTAATTTCAGAATAATCTAGTCGATGAATTTCTCACTTTTATGATTTAACTATTAACTTTTACAGATTTTTAATCCAGAAATTTAATTGAGAGAGTGGGATTGTTATATAATTTTTGATTATAATGAACTAATTGTTTCCTAAAGAGAAGAGTGTTTAAACTCTCAGAACGTTAAATTATTTAAGTAAAGGATCTACTATATCACGAGATCCTAAGTTGTCTAAAGTATGTCATTTACACCTACAAAAATGTTATAATAGTACTAAAAAATTCACTTTTTTCTTTTATCAATTCTGATATGTAAAATGACACTACTTTTGTCAGATTCAATTCTGCGATAGGACTCATAATTGCATTTTTAAAATTTTGAGAGATTTATTTGCGGGAGAAGGAAAGTGCATTTTATTATACTGCAATTTTTTCAAGAGTTATGGAAGGATTCAGCAACATTTTCAATTTTCATAAAATCGCAATATTCAAACCCCTAACGGGCTTTCTATATATTTTTATTTATTAAACTTTTCACGAAACGTATGTTGCTTATGGAAGCACAGATTTAAAAAAGAAATATATCAAACGTAGAATAATTTATAGAAGAAAAAGACTATTAAGAACATGAAAAATCATTCAAGTTGGAGTTTGGCGACGCCTTTGGTTTGGGTATGAATTCAGTAAACAATCAAACCGAAGTTTTCTTGCACTTAGAATTTTTAGAACAAAAGTTTGAATCCAGTATTTCAAGAAAGCATATTGAAACATGCAAAATGACTAAAAACATCAATATTCTAAAAACATTTATTGCGCCGTCGCAGAGGTCGAAACTCAGCTTTTCTGCTCGGAAGTCTGATGCGCATTGCCTGAACCACTGGAATTCTGTATACTAGTAGCCATGATGGAACTGACTTCAGATGGAATCGTTCTATTTTTACTTTTATGTGTAATGCGTAGTGCCATAGTTTGTATAAAATCGAGAAAAAAATGTTTTCTTTTGTTAAGTGATTAGTCCATTTATTTATACAATTAAGTACACATTATTTACATACAAAATACTAAAATTTAGATATCTCTAGGACATACGTGGTTTGTAATATAAGTATATTTTGTGGGATATGTTCAGGAACGTCCCATAAAGGGACTAATACTATAGTTACCTATTGTATATTTTTTGTTAGAATAAGAGCAAATTTCATTTTCACCACTTCGAAAATGTTTGCAAGATGATTTACCTGTCAGTTTTTCTCTGTGAATACGATGATGCTCAAAAAAGTTCATTTGAATTTAATTTTTTCTAAAACATCAGTCAGGAAAAAATCGTGTAGCACTATCCACATTTATTCTTGAGTACTTCGCACTCTCTAATATAATAAATTATCTTTTATTTTTCACTAATTATCCAAAAACACCAATTTATGAGTATTGATTGAAATATGACATTAACATAAAAGATAATACCAGATAGTACCAGTGAACTTACGCACATACTTGCAAAACCATACAGACTAACTAATACTGTACAGAATTTTGATGGCTTACAACTCTCCTTTTTACGCTGCTTGCTCTTTGAATAGGTGGGGATTTATCGCCGATAGTAATTTCTTTTGGATATATTTGTAAAAGTGAAGTAAAGATAGAGCCGTGTGGCATTTTTATATAAAGGTGTCCATAGGGTTGAAAATCGGTATGGGGTCTACTGACATTGTACGGTTGGAAATTGTCAGCTAAAAAGTTTTGATTTTCTATACGTAACCAAGATTTAACTGGACCATAAATGCTAATATCAGAAAATCTACCTGAGGACTCTTGGCGGATAGCTGCAATTGGACCACCATAATGATCGTTCGATACTGTTCGAATATAACATTGTATGTAGATTGAAGTAGATGGACCAAATTCCATCCACAAAGGTTTCTCGTGTGGTGTAAACGAGTTTCTTGAGGTGAAGTCTCCTTCGAAAAAAGCATTTTCTTTCATTTCTATAAGAATGTTGTTAACATCAAGATCTGGAAATCCAACCGCACCTAATTTTGTGAGACAAAATTGACATTTATAAAGTTCTTGTACTCTAGTAACCTAAATTTTCAACAATTTCAAATAACCAGTAAAAAAGAAAAAATAAACTATGTATTACACATTTATGAAATAAAAAATATATTTTCAAAAGTATTTTAATGATGCGTTCAAAACCTTAAATCACACGATTGCTTTATTTTTGCGATAACTCAAACGGTTTTCGAGATATAATAGTAAACAAATTTAAACTCTTAAGCTCTGCAGTAAATTCAAGAGTTTTTGAGGGAATCAAAAACGGTTCGAGAAAATCCTCAATAAATTAAAAGAAATGAATAATAAATCAATAAAATGCTTAATAATTCATAAGAATTTGTCGCGATATAAAATTCATCTCGTAAATTCTAAGGATGTAAAGTGAATTAAAAAAAATTTAAGGAAATTTTAATGCAAATCAAGAAATTCCAGTCGATTTGAGTGAGTTTTAGTAAATTCAATAAAATTAAATTTTTTTGCTTTAATAAGTATAAAATGTCAAATCGCCAGGATTATTGTATGAGATTGTCTAAGTGTAAAGCAAACCGTCAGTGCTAGAATGGTAAACTTCTTTTAGATCTTTTACTTTCAAAATAAAACGAAATAAGCATAATTTTAGTTTTATAACTTAAGTATTTAACAGTAAATGTGCAATATTTTCCAAGAACCATTTTTTTATTTTTGTCCTATGGTTTGCAATTAATTTGAGAACCATTTGTGTTACTACAAAATCAAGTACGTCAGTCAAAATAGATTAAAAAGAAACATTAATATCATGTGATTTTGGTGTAAAAAATGTATTTATGCTTACTTGTAGCGCCAATAGTAATTAAAAAAAAATTTAACAGAAAAAATCTTAAAAACCTGACGTATAAGAAAGAAATAAAAATCAGGTTTGCACTGTGCAAGAGATATCTAATTTTGGCACAGACTCATCCCATTCTATGAAGTTATTGTTCAGAATTTGTTCACTATATCGTATGAAATTTCATCTAAAGACTTTAAGTTATTTTCGTTGCATGACAATTTTCTGTTTAAGTCAGATGTTAGAACTGTAAAGACTGTGAGTTAGACTGTCTTACTTTACAGCAAAGCAAGAATTGCTACCATCATATTGTAAGATATTTTGCTACTAGGTGATCAAGAAGTATCTGTTGAAATGTAATTCTCAGGGCATTAAAGTATAGATTTTTGAATAAATAAAAAAGTTTTGGTACCATAACGCGAAACCTGGAGGCTGCTTGCACTAGATGCCTTCCTGGCATTATTAACTGAAAGTTATTCACTAGCTTGAAAGATATTTTTTGCAACTCTTCCGTTATTAAAATAATATTAGACATTTCATATCTGCTTATGAACTGCGCTTTTTAGATGCTTCCTCGTTAAAATTATATAAGTTTGACAAAAATTGATTTTTAATCTTTTTCTAATAAACAGACATACATGAAACACTGTTTATATCAAATAGCATATTCGAGTTGCTGATAAGCATGACTTACTGGTAACTTAAAGTGATTTTCATGATTTTGTGAACAAAATTTTCCCTAAGCAAATACACTTTATTTTATTTTAATATGTGAAAATAGCTCAGATAACGAAATTTCTGCCCGTGGCTGGTGTATATGCCGGCACATTTTCCAATTTACAGGACCACTGTGATATCTCTAAATTATACTGTGTGATAATCGCAGTCAGTAATCAAGAAAAAAAACCCAACTGCGATGCGATCACACAAGTCAACTGACGACGTAACATTTCACTGCACTCGCAGTCTCATCGCAACTGTCAAACTAACGCAAGGTGAAGTCCGTTAAGCACATTCCGTTAATGATGAAAACGTAGTGATTAAGCACGCGCTTGTCAATTGAAATAATTGTGACAAAGCACTGCTTTAAGGCAGGCATCTCCTTTCCAGCCCATCGTGCTACTAACCGTCCTCGGACATGGACAGGCGTGCTGGCAGAGGGCGAACCATTGTGCACGCATATTTTACCATACATGCGATGCTGTTTTGGAGGCACGCGGTTCCACGCCCATCAAACAGATTTTGGTCTAGGCACGTTTGTTATCTAGGGTGTTTTTAGTTCCCCTTCATAAAGAAATTGTGTGTATTTTGCAATATTATAATCCACAGATATTTCAAACTAGAAATTCCACAGAATAATATACATAGAATTCAAAATCTCAAAATAACCTAGAAGTCACTTCATACGAATGTAATTTTAGATCTTTAAAAGAATTTTGGGATTAATAATTTATCTGCAAAGTAAAAAAAAAACTTAATTAAAGGGAACTCCTAATGAATTATACCATTTTTACAACTAAATGAATTATTAGCATAGAAGCTAAAGGAAGCATACTTTTTATTGTCTTTGAATTTTAATGCACAATGTATATAAAATCTAATATACGTGAGTGGAAAAAACTTCCAATACATGTATGTCTAAATTCCGTTGAATTTTTCGTGAATGAAAGATAAGTATTTAAAACTTATTATTCTTGTTCATTATTAAAAGTGCTTCTTTAAAAAAAATTTTCAACTTTTTCCTGATTTCCAGGTTTTCCGTAACTTGCCGCCACCCGGAACAAAAAGACGTGCAAATAAATTATTTGCAAAATGGTAAGCTTTCAATGATTTCTATCAAAATTATAATGAATAAATAGAGTGTGTAGGCCTCTTTGTAATTAACTATTAATATTAGGTTTTTTTCTAAACAAATTTAACTATTTTTAGATTGGAATATGAAACCAAATGAGGTTACTCCTAAAATGAAATAGAGAGCTTTATCAAGTATATCAAAAATAGTAAACTAAAATGTAATTATAAGAAACCAAAAAAAACATAAGTATTAACATGGTTTTAAAAAGGTAACAACTGAAATTGGGTAGTCAAAGTTTTCACATTTAACCAAATCATTACTTAGAACTAGTTACATATTTTTTTTTGTTCACTCAAAAACTAAAAGTTGACTGCCTTGCAGAATTGTTTGTTTGAATTATGAAAACAGGTTCAATGTGAAGATATCATGGAACCAAAAGGAATCATTTCCTTAACAACGAATTTGAAAAATTTAAATTCTGAAGATTTTAGTAGTTGACGTTTCATGAAAATTGTTTTTTTTTTGCGTAAACAAATCTGAATGGTTAGACCATAAAGTAAGTTTAGAAATTCATTCATAGGGTTTGTCTAAAGTTTGACATCAATAGTTCTTTAATTTATAGGAACAAAATTTTAATAAATTTAAGAAAAAGTAATATGCATGTCATAAGGTGTAAAGATGTTTGAAGTAAAAATACAATCCTTTATTTTATTCATGTTATGTCAATAAGTGAAGTAATCTGCTCGTATCGATAAAGAGCTTCTGTATATTTTTCCCGTATGCCTATCATTTCATATCGAACATTAATTTAATAAAAATTTTGTATTGAAATTATGATGACGTCATATTAATAATATTTTGTTTATCATTATTTATTAATATGTAATATATAATATCTATAGTGTATAATGTCAGCGCGCATCAAAGGGCTCATATGTCAATCAGACAAAATTAAAAACTATTTTTTTATTTTAATATGACTACATTGCAATAAGCATTCAATATGCGTTATTTTTTACACTGCTGAAAGTTCTAGAGACTATTACGCAACATTGGTTCATTGAATCTGAATTCAGTGAATTAACACATAGCAACTTACATTTACCATAGAAAAATTGCTTATATGCAGTTTTGTTCAGGTTTGTGCAGGTTTTGCTTTTTATGTATAGCTCTATTAGTAGTGAAATACGGCAAGTCTGAAGATAAGGACTTCTAAAATTATTATGACGTAATCACTTAGAAATACTGACACCAGGCATTAGACGTATTAGATATTACTCTGTTATATCGATTTGTACTTTGAAGATTATATTCGAAATAAATAGTGTTTTTTTGTGACACACTTATTTGAAAAAAAATTAACTTATTATTTCTACGGTTACTAACAAGAAGTCAAAATTGCCCTATTATCGATCCAAAAGGACTTGGAGGACAAAATGTGAGCCACGGTTGCCGCCAAAACCAGAGTTCTCCGGACTATTACTACGGTATAACCCGATAACATTAGGAGGTAACTTGGCAGTAAGTGAATATAGTAGCTCCTATTTCACGAAGGGTTACCTTACCAGAAAAACTTGGAGATAAGAAAAATAAAAGAAGATAAAAACTATTGTTACAACATTTATACGACATTAATACGAAAGTTATTGAAAGAAAGTTGACAATAAATTAGGGCTTGTCACATAGACGGTTAGTCATTGAGCGTACTAAGCATGAAAATACAATTAGTTTTAGTCAAACCAATAAGAGAATATATACCCTCTGCGGACTGCGGATGGCGACGAAAATCGAATCATAGTTAATTCTATTTCCGGTGGGGTTAGGTTTATTGGTTTGCGTTAAGATCGTCCTTGCATTTTAGGCATCTTACCATCACAAATTAATTTGGTACTTTGGTATGGTTAATTAGTTTGTAGCAACTAGTCGGCGAATGTCAAAGTAATAAAGCACACAACAAATCGCGACACTGAACACGCGTCACCTAAACAAAGTAGTAGTCAATCAGGAAAACTGGCGTTCAACACATATAGGAAAAATCTGACAGGTTATAACTCCTGAAACTCAGACGATGACGAACAGACTGACAACCCTTTCACATTCGCACCCATCATGTCGAGAGCACCATTTCCAGTTCCTGTTACTATGGAGTGAGCACTACAGGACATTTTAAATAAATTTAGTAACATGGACCTCAAGGTATCAGTATTAGTAAGAGAAAACAAAAACAGAAGAAGAGAAATACCATTGTTAGGAGAGTCAGTAGGTTTGAAATCAAAAATTGAAACAGATATAGAATACACATCTGACAACACTGAGGGGGGAAAAGAGAATGAAAACGAAAGCAAACCTATAAAAGAAATCAAAAGTCAAGGACAAAACTCTATACCTAGCGATAGTGACGAAAGAAAAAAAAGTGAAACACTTTCTCCTAACACATTAGGAAATGCTAAGGATATAGAAGCTGGAAGGCATGCACCATCAGGAAACATGGATCAACCAATAGACAACAATGTACAAAGAAGTAAACAGAATTCATCGAAACCTATTACGACATTACAATTGCTCAAGACACATGACTATTGAAAAAGCACACTTCAGTATTACATCGGAGGAAGAAAAAGAATATAACTATGTCCCAATACGCCAATCAACACCTAGCATAAATGGCATACAAGCTAAGGACTTGATTAGGACCATTGAACACAAATCAATGATTTTGAAACATTATATGAAACTTTACGCTCGAATTTGAAACAGATACGGTCAGTAAGTGCCCTTTGAAGAATCAATGAAGACACAGATCAGGACGCCTACCCCCTGCCAGTTATTGATGA
>JAUELO010000238.1:490502-500885 GCA_032357855.1 Amphibolips quercusostensackenii | reverse complement strand
CCGCAACCCACGATCGTTGGAAAAGGGTAGGGATTTTGACCATAGGAGAAGCCGATACATAGAGATGCCGCAGGTGTGACTTGCCGCAGAGAGACTTGCCTCATGTGAGATCATAGTGGTACATTAGGACATCGCTAAACAAATTTCAGTTCAAGATATTATTTCTTACAAATCCTCATCAGATTAGAAGCTGAAATTACTATCAAAATATGTTTGAAATAATAAAATATAATCTTCACGTATACGAAGGAACTTAAATTTTCTCAACATATGTTGTCACAGTACGGTGGGTCTAGTGAGGATGAGCAGTTGAGCCTTCCAATAGTTTTAACATACTTAAAATGTTTTGCCTGAGAGTAGGGGACACATAAACGTCTATTAAACCCAGGTTACCAATGGCTTTCCCACTCTTAGTCAATATATTATACATGTTATACTATCTGGATGCTCAGCTGAAAATCATTTTTATTTGCTTGTCCCCAAGGCTTTAGTCAGGAGGATGGGGAATCAGGGGCGGCAGTATGTGTTGAGCCCAGTACATAAGGCTTCCGCTGCTGGAGGGGAGGGATAACCCAGGTTGTATCCCCTACCCGAATTCTTGAAACATGTAAATAATATACATGTCAGCTTCGTTTCCCGCTTATCCTCAGTTCAGCTATCTATTTAATACATTTGGAAAAGTTTCACGATTAATCGGTATCTCAGAAATTTATATCAATAAATGACATTGCACCTAGCAGTAAAAATGAGTACTGACTACACATTAATACTATAATTATCTCAACAAATTACGAGGAAACTGCAAAAAGTGATAATGAAGACATTCGTTAATTTTGAATTAATACGATTTCTGTTTTACGAATTTTTCTTTATTATAACTGCCGTATTTCCAAATTTTCACGTAACCTAATATCTATTGGCAAGAATTTCTACTTGTCATATACGCTAAATAAAATTTCTGTCATGACAATTAGATGAAGAAGGTATCATGATAAATGACGAATCAAGTAAATGAATGCTAGGTTATCTACTAATTCAGGAAAAAAAGAAATTATCCTTATTAAAAAGTCTCTAAACGATGTTGTCGAGTTTGATTTTAACGATTTATTCATAATGCTCGCTCTACGCGTGTGACACGACGCGACGTTCCACTCAGCAGAAGGTATAGTTGCGTTCTATCCCCTCCTCCTACCTAGATCTAGGTTGTGTAAAGGAGAGGGGTCGGCGGGACAAGAGAGTTATCATGGGATTTTGGTAGTATGTACTTAGCTTTCGTAGAGGTTATTGTTGGTAATTCGTGGTGTAGGTGTCTTAACGTTAGCTTTGTTTGTATATTTGCTTTTCAACGTCACAATGGAAATTCTATAGCATATGTAAATTTAAAACTTGTGTACTTTTTTAGGGCACGAAAAATAGCTTGCTTTTTCATCAAGGCTTATTATTTAACAACAGCTATTTCCCATATTGTTTAAACACGCCTGCAGAGAAAGCAGGAAGATTTTTCAATTGGCATCAAAGTGAATAATATTTATTCTTATTAATAATATTATCATTAATTATATTCATATATTTATTAATATCACATATAATCAATAAATATATTATTAATTAATAATAGCAATTAATTTTATATAAATATGAATTATGTTGATATCATCAATAAAAATAAATATAATTGACCCTTATTCCAATTAAAAAATCTTTCTTACAAAATATTATGCTCTTCACAAATATCTGCCGGTAGGGAAAAGTGTGTATACTGTGTACCCTGTAAAGTGTGTACCTATAAAACATTACTCTTTCAGACGCAATAGTATCTAAATTCTAAGGTTGGGAAAGAACCTGCTGCTCTAAACGCGAAGGCAACCGATTGGCTTTCTGACCGCGAGAGGGAACTCTAGTGCACTGGCTACCTCATAGAATGAGGAAAACTTTGCGCATCGATAGCCAGAAAGGCAGTTAGTTACTGTTCACGACGTTGGCCAGAGGGAAAACTGCGTACGCCTCATATTTGCACGTGGCAATTTCGACGTGCAATAATGCGGAAGATTACTACAAAGGGCTTCGTTAAAAAAATAATTTGTTAAAAAAATGTTTAATTCAGAATGCAAATGTTTGACTAATCTTGCATTCATCTTGCAACTTGAGCATGCAGCAGAATGGGTTCAAGGAATAAAAGCATTTAAAAGGATGAAATTTCATTTAAAACTAACAATTGTATTTATGAACAACTTCTCTGCAGAAAGATTTTTTTTTTAATATTTACTCGATACTCTACAATTCATCTACTATTTGGTCAAAGATTGAATCGTTTTTAGTTGAAAATTTGTTCATAAAAATTTTTCATTAATAATTTTTTTTTTGTCAGAAGTTCACAGATGAAATTGCTTTCAGTTTAAAATTCGTCTTACCGTTTTTGATTGCCAATTCTCCTTTTTTTTTGTTTGAAAAATCAACTCCTTAATTGAAAGTTGAACTGCTTTTTAAATATTAATTTTTTATTGGTGTAATTCTATTTTTGGTTAAATAATGATCAGTTTTAGGTGAAATTTCTAGAATTTGATAAAAAATGTATGTATTATGTAACTGAAAATTGAACTAGTCCACCTTAATGTGAAATAGCGAAAAATTAAAATGATTGATATACATAAATTCTAATTATTGAATATTTTATTTACATCAAAAAAATATTGATTTTTTAAAATTACAAATTCAACAGTACGATTGGAAATTGATGTATTTTACTGTAAGTTCGTCATTTTAGGTAGACAATTAACCTTTTTGATTGAAAATGCATTTAATTGTTTAAAAGCTGAACCTCTTTGTTGAAAATCCATTTGATTGTTTAGAAATTCATCTCTCTGAATGAAAATTCAACTATAGTGAAACATTCATAATCCGAAGTGTCACAAGGGGGGGGGGATCAAATAATCAAAACTTTCAATTATCGAGAGACTCAGTTTTCAGGCGATAAAGTAAAAAACGGAAAACTAGTAAAAAAAAATTATAAGTACACAATAATAATATATAACATAATAATAGAAACTTCCTGCTACTTTTAAAAACATACTGTACGAAACAGTCATTAAAAAAATGTTTACTATTTTGAGTTGAAAATTTACAGTTGGGTTAGAAATTGATGTATTTTATTGTAAATTCGTCGTTTTTCGTAGAAAACTAACATTATTGAATAAGAAGTCAATTACCTAGTACAAAGTTAGACTTTAGTTTTGAAAATTTATTTTATTATTTGAAGATTTATTTCTGTAGCGGAAATTTCAGATTTTTTTCTATTTGTCAAAAATTTTTAACTATTTTTTTCTAATGGAAGCTCCTCCAGCATCAAAATAAACGGATGTGAACGTTTTAAGGGTTTTAAAATAAACAGAAGTCTACTGTATATAAAAGGCACATGGACTCTGCTCAGGGATACCATTGTTAGATGTACAAACCAGGAGTGTGGTGCTACGGTTGTAGAAACAATATTTAGTGATGCGTGGTTTTTCAATTAAATCTAAGCAGAGGCCCAAGTATAAAAAAAAGCGCATGAAAGAAGGCTGAAAACTAGAGAATGAGTACAGATTAGAAAAGAGAAAAGTTAAATTCCTAGTCAAGAAAAGTAAAAACAATATTAAGATAAAGGAAAGGAAGGAAATGAAAATTGATTTTAGAGGAAGCAAGAAACTTTTTTAAATTGTTGATGATCAGTATAAAAAGATTTAGAAGTACATAATCAGCATGAAAAATAAAGTGTTGAATGCTACATAACACGGACGGAATACTAGGCGCTTTAAAAAATTCTTTTTAGAAATCATTAGAAGATGAAGCCGTGAGGCAAAACAACTACGACATAGAACACGATACGTTAGGAAACCCGGTTGAGTCAATCTGCTTCTCCGAGGTTGAGAATATCATTAAAAATTTATGGTTGCCGGTGTTAACCTGCAATGTTAGCAAACAGTTCGATAAAATACTTATTTATAGGGTAATAAAAAAAGCAGAGGAAAAAAATATTACAAGTTTAAGGTTGAATTATGCCAAAAAGATCGCGTATGGATTAAATATTTATCAAAGGCACGTCTTCTTTAACACGTTTTAACGATCTTTTTAACGCACCTTCAACAAAATTTTAGTTCAAGCTGCTGTAATTTTTTACAAGTTGTTATCACAGAAGTCGCTAAAATTTTTGCCAAAATATATCACTTACATTTTCAATTCAATCTTTACTCGCAATGTAATGTAAACTGATTTCGACTGCAGTTTTTTTCAATATATGTTTCAATTTTTTTTTGTGTGCTAGAGCAACTTTCTGTTTAAGCTGTATTTGTTTTTCTTTAGAAATGTTCGGAAAATATTGACCCATCTTAGTGACTAAGGTCCCTGGAATTAACAAAATAGGATCTCTAAAAAGTGCCAAGCGTCACTCACTAGTTTTTTTTGTATGGCTTATTGTAAGGTGGATACATGGAAATTTATTTATAATGACTTTTCTTATATTAGCTTATTATTCTTCACATTGTCTAAACAAATATACATTACATATTTTATTTTAAGACGTAAGCTTTATCCAGTTGCCATTTCTGAAATTCATGTTTGTCTTTAATAATATTCAGTGTGCCAATAAGTCAAAATTAAAAAGTCTTTCGATGTTTGGCTGATACTTGACACTCGTAAGTCACTCGTTATTCTTTAAAATTGAAAAAAATGACGGGTCTAATATGCAATATTTAGGATGCAATTAAAGTTCCAATACTTAAAGGAAAAAGTTGATTTTGAAATCGTTGAATTTCAGAAATCTGAAATTTATTTGTCTTTCAATAGACATTTGATAATTCTGTTCATAAGTTTTGTTTGTCTTATTAGCTTAACGCTTTGTTAGTAGATGACCAGAAATGAATAAAGCAAAATTTTTGACGTGGAGGTGAAAGAATCTGCAAAAAAATGTTTGAAACAGATATTAGTATGCAATGCAGTTAAACTGTATATGCAAACACTTAATGTAAAATTTCAAGAAAATATGTTGCAAAAATGCAGTTATATATATTCAAAAAAAGAGCAAGTAAGAGTGGGGATTGTCGAGAAGGCGGGGGGTCGTTAGAGCCACCAATGGAAGCTTCAACGTAAACATCTAAAGCCAACATCCCATCCACCTTATTCTTTAACGAAATAAAAATAAGGTTGACCGCCGTAAGCAACCAGTTGAAGATCTGCTTGTCGATGCAAGTGATGTAGGTGCCGTCAGCCGTGTCAAGGTGCGTCGGGAAGTTGAGCGCTGCCTACCGTGGGCGGTCTATCTTCCTGCTGCTGGTCAGCGGACCCGCGGTCTTGGTGCTATTGGGCAAGAGTTTCGTTATTCTTGTAATGGGCCTCTACATGTAATTTACAAGCTTTGTGATGGATCGGATGTAGGAGGGTTTCACGGCAGGCTCCGTGTCAACACGCAGGCTATGGAGACTCAATACGTACTTTACGAGCGTAGACCTGCCATATACTCGGCAGTAGCGTTATTAAACGAGCCTGCAGGTTTTTAGGATAAAATATTAGATGCTTGAGGTTATATCCAAATGATTTGTAGATAGCAAAATGAAAAAAATAAATAAATTACAAAAAGCAAATAAAATTCATTTTTAATTACTGAAATAATTATGAATGTATTCCTGTTTGTTTTTTTATTCGTTTTTTCATAAAAACGTGTTTTAAGAAAAAACCTAAAGATAATGGGAGTATGTCCTCTTTTAGTTTTTATAGCTGCATACTGCAACGATAATCATCAAGTTAGAAATAATGTTAACAAATCACACATCGGCTCTTAGACTTAAACACTTCTTCATAGGTTAGGATGTCTGTGCCTCGGGTCGCTATATCGGCTAGGTTTTCGTTGGTTTAGATATAGTGCTATTTATCGTTAAACACGAGTTTGTGAATGTGCACGATGTGGTGGTCTATTCAGCTGGTTCTCGTCGGAGCATCGGAGCAAAGCTAATGGACCACCACCAGTTAGTCGTCTCAAAAATAGCAGTCGATTAGGAAGATGTCCAAGCTTGCAGCTGTAAAGCGTAGGAGCTTTGCCGACAAAAGAAAAGCTCTCAGCTCGCGTCGGGGGTTCGTCATTCAGGTAGCAGCTTTCTTTGTCGGGAGAAGGCTTCTAATGGGCGAGAGCCTTGTCTTTGCCCAGAGTATGCAAATCATAGCGTTTTCTCCGTCGACGTCACTGGGTCTGGTAGTGCTGCTGAGTTTCCAACTAAAGACTGTTCATTAAGCGGCCAGCTCTTTCAAATGCAGGGCGCTAGAGAAAAGGATTCGCCCATAGATGTTGGCACCGAAAACGATGCCCACTTCCCCAGGAGTTTTGAACCCAGGATCAGCCAGCTAGAGTCCTTATGTGCAGTCAGCTGCCTTGGCCGGTAGAGGCAGAAAAAGCGTGACGGTCCTAATTTGTTAAAGTGCATAGGCCTCGAAATTGAGCGAGCGTTTCAGAAACTTGTCATAGAGGACGAGGCGAATGCGCAGACAGGCCTAGTCTACGGGCAACCTTAAAACTCTAGCTACACCGACGTTAACACACTCCAGGCTATCGTTTATTTGTTTAGCGATGCTTATGTTAACAAAAGTGGCCTCTGAGCATAGAACCAGCAGAGCCTTAACCTTTTTTCTGCGGCGTCGTCCTTTCCTGAGGATGACCCGAGCCGTGGACTGGACGGCTAGTCGTGCATGTCGCTTCTTTCTGTGTCACGTTCGGACTATCGCGCCAAAGACTCGTCGTCAGGAGGCGGGGCCGTGGTTTTGGCTATTGTCATCTGTTGTTAGGGCTACTTTTTAAGTATGGGCGCAAGGGGGCCTGTTCTAGCACGCTTTCCTTCGTGGATGAGCATGTGGTGCTACCTGCCACATATTTTGCACGACGAATGCGATGGGCAGTTTTGTGCGCTGTGATTGTCCCTTTGTGCTCTATCACGGGAAGGCCTCTAAATGCCTCGCAGTGGCCAAAGTAGTGCTGGCTTAGACTAGCAGCATATCCGTAACCTTCAGGACGCGCCTGCGTTTATCAAATGCAGCACCAGGCATCGCTGTTGGAGTTAAGTGATGAGCTGGTCGTACATCGTAAAGCGCTGCGCGGCCAGAGCCGTGGCCTTTTTAGCTCGGCTAATCTGCTTCTCACAAATGCAGCTTGTGTTGGAGTCCATGTTAAGGGTCGCCGCTGTGATAAGCAATTTCTTACATTGAGCGACTGGACGGCCGAGGCATGCAAGTTTACTGCGGTGCCGTTCCAGCTTTCCAGGAGCCGCTTAGTCCCTGCGGCTTACTCTTCCTTTAGGGCCTATATGGGACATTCTTTAACAAATCGTACAGATTTAGACAAAAGTTGACCGACCTATTTTTGATTGAGCTAATACTTTTTTTGACGGGTTCTTTATCAAAAAGAGAAGATACGCATTTGAGGATTTTTTTGTTTAGTAATTTTTTGAGAAATAGAAAGGGTTGAAAAATTGAGAATTTGGGTCAAGACTATTTTTTTTTAAATGTATAACTTCTAATCTATTAAAGCTAGAGACCTTATTATTCATTTAAAAGGTTAAAGAACGAGCTTTAATAAAAAAATCATCCTAAATATATTTTTAACAAATTGAAATTGTTATACACAATTGAAATTTTAAAAACGATTTTGATCTAGTTTGACCCCCATAAATTAAGTTCTTAGTATTTTTATCGTATTCTACGTCAAATTTTTGATCGAAAACGAATTATATCAAAATGGTGAAATTATTATTACTATCAGAAAAAATTCAATGTATCTAGCACTGTCGAGCGCGGTACCTCACACCGGCGCGCGTATCACATTGCACGGCCGATTTTCTTCTTTGATATAGTTTTTCTCTTAAATATAAATGATTATTATATATTTTCAATTAAATAATCTTATTTCTTTGACAAGATGACTTTATTAAAAATTCAAAAAATGAATTAATAATAAAAAGTAAAAGAAAAACGTCATTATTGAAAATGCAGATTGCTTTATTAGGATTTCGGTAGGTTGACTTAGCGAATAAGTACCTCTTTCAGTTTTATGTTATACAGTATTCATATTCCTCAAATTTTAACATTTCTTATTTACAAATTTTTACAATATTTTTCTTTTCATAGAAGGAAAATTGCTTCGCTTCCAATTTTTGAAGAGAATCTGGAATCATACAATGATATTCTAAAGTCCCCTTTATCGTTATAGCTTTTTAAAGCGTGGTGACAATCGCTTTACTTCTTCTTCGTACTTAGAATTTGTCAAATAACGACATGTTACGTTTAGTAGAGCTTCTGTCGCCCAGGTAAATAATCCTCTAGGTGTACGAATATGATTATTTACGCTTTGCAGACTAGCTTTAGCAGCAAGTCTTTTTAGAGTGCCACCAATTCTATCACATGGTGCTTTTCCATGCGAAGTAGGAAAAAAGAGCCACTTAGCTGCTATTTTAGAATCTTGTTCGTGATAAGTAAGATTAATGAAATTTTGTTTGTTTTTGTGTTGCCCACTGGTGCCGTCGGAAAAGTATATTATTTTTTTAATTCTCTGTAAATTAGATTTTATGTAGGGTACTAACTGTCTTTAAAATAGATGAACGGCAATAGTATCGTAGCGTAAACATTCGGACATAAACACAAAACTTTTAAGTTTTAATTCATTGTCATCATCTTTGTAATATATTAAAAATGGATGTATTGTCGCTTGATCGTTATTCCAGTGAATACCTTGAACAGAATTTTAAATTATGAAAGCATAATTTTCAGAAAAATCACAAATGACAATACATTCATCTTTCATTATTTTACTTTTTTTTCTTTAAAAAATTCTCTCTTTTTATTTGCTAAAAATAAATGTAGTAATAATTTAGTTAAACTGTTATTCAAAGTTTGAAAGAATTCATCGATAGTAAATATTAGGGTTTGTAATGTAGTTCTTTCAGTTGTAATTCACTGTTTGTACTAAATATTTTTTATTAATTTTTCTTCAAAATTCTGTTCCAGTTGATAAATAACATTCTTTACACACAGAAATTGATCACATAATCCTACAAAACAGTTAGTAGACTTTACATCACATTACATACGATCTAAACAATCACGATAATTTATTGAATGTCGCGTCGAATCATCAGTAATTGATTTTAAATTGGCTCCGTCAATTAATAATTCAACATTTCTATGTATTGCGCAGACACAAACTAAGTAAGTACCACTAGATTCTGCTAAAACACAGTGTTTAGGTCGTGAATAAGCAAATTTTGAGCAACTGCATTTCATTTCTGGGTGATTAATTTTAAAAATTTCATGCAATTCTTTCAAATTATTTGAAAGAAGACGCTTCTGCATTTGAATTCTTTTTCCATCCACTCTAACAGAGACGTAATCTTTTTGGACTGGCATTATTTGAGTATAATCATCAGACTGATAAAAGGTAATTATAGTATTAACGTCATCTGCTGTTGAAGATGGATGGGTTTTCAGGACTTGGATCATTTAATATTCCTTTCTCTCGAGCAATATTTTTTGCAACACTTATCATGTGGTGAGTAGCTGAAGGGAAATAAAGTGATATTTTTTTATAAGACCACTGTCTGAAAATCGTTAGAATTTTTATTTTATGCGTGCCGTCTTGCAAGGTATTATAACTTTATGCAAAGTTCTTAAAATTGAGACATCATCATCATCATCATTCTCAATGTCATCTGGGCCATCGTTAGTTAGGTTAAATACTTTTTCATTAAGCAATTCCGTAATTTTTTTTATCATTTCTTCAAAATACCTTTTTTGCGTCAATTTCTTTTTCCTAATCGGTAAAGATCCTAAGATACTTAATCCTTTGTTTAAATTTTCAAACCGATTATTTAATATCAGTCTGCTTGTTTCACCGGACTGCCCAGAAGTTTCTTCACTAGCAACCTCGCTGACAACTTCATCATCTGCAGATGACTTTTAAGTGCATGATTCCTCTGTGGTTTCCGTCTGCAAAAAAATACAATACCTACTTAAATATTACAAGCTTACACGTCACATAAAAACATTCATATATTATATGTATACTATACCATTTTAACTTGATCATTTGCAATCTCGTTATTTTTTTCTTCAATTCTGCTACAAATAAGTATGCGAAAGGAAGTACAAATTTTCTGTTGCAATGATTTCTTTGTTACAGATAAATTTAGTGCTTGTAGCTGCGTTTTATTTACTCTTCGCAAATCTGATGCCCCTTTTTTTCGATGACTCAGTTTCTTAAAGGGATTGAAACATATGTCTCTACGAATGTTCGTTTCTTGTAATTTTTTTGATACTTCTTTAGGCATCTTTATATAATTCTCGTCAAGGTCTTGACGTCAGGATCTTCCTCCA
>JAUELO010000238.1:468466-480741 GCA_032357855.1 Amphibolips quercusostensackenii | reverse complement strand
TCTCACTAGATTCTCGTGTTTGTTTAATGGCTAGAAATGAAAGATAAGGAAAAGTTTCGGAAACGCTATGTGACCTAATATTTTTAATCTGTGCCTATAGCTTCTTAAATACTAGACTACTGATAAAAGAAATCATTACCTTCTATGATTCTACTTTAATGACTTTTAATTAGGGAATGAATTTCAAAGTTTAATAATAAAACTCATTTTCTAAAAGAACAGGAAGATAAATAGCTCAAATCTAAAAGTTACGTATATTTAAAATAGCGATTACTATGATGATAATGATGATTGTTTAATTTCGAACCGTAAAATGCGGAACTCCGATGATCTCGCAAGCGCCTCTCTCTCTCTCACCCCCTTGGACCACCTTATCCGGTATATCAGGTTCCGGCAAAGGGGGATTCCAGCGTATTGTTACAATAAACTATTATATAATGATTGCTATATAATATGGTAAGTATTAAAAATTTAAACTATAATATAGTCCTTTAGTTGGTCCAAATGCATATATTGCTAAATTTATATTTTGTTCAAACATATAAAATTATGTAGTTATTTTCTGCTGGCCCTACGATTTCTCAAATATGAATAAAAACAAATGAATTTCAGTCTCAAATTTTAAGTATCTAGTCAAGATTTCGGTGTACATTTTAACTTTGAATAGTAAAATCGATTTCAATTAGTCAGTACATTTTTTATATCCTATGAACGAATAATATTTTAAAATTAGATTTTTAAAAAATGTTATGAATTGATATTCTATATTAAACGTAGAAGTTGAATGGGTAAGATTCTTATATATTGGAATTTTGAAATTCTAAAGAACTCTACGTGTCTTAAATGTTAACATAAATACATTATAAAATCATTTTTCTAGGCTAGAATCTTATTTTCTAAACAACATATACTATAGCCTTTTAACATTATTTTCTCTTCAGAAAAATGAAGCAATTTTTACGAACTATGAATATAAGTATTAGCGCTCATTCTCGTTTTTCTCTAATTGTCCTTCTATGCACCAACTAATTTTCTACTAAATCTATCAAATGAAATAAGTAAGGTCTGATGGTGAGACTAGACTAGACTCAAAATCTAACAATAATTTCTATCCAGAGTTGTGTTTAATTAAATGCTTCAGTGGTCTGGAAGTCGTTGGTGTATCTGATTTGATTTCCCACATTAAGCGGTTTCTTTTAGACGTAAAAAAAGACACCATCATCTCACATACTCTATTTATAATTAGAGGTGAGAATTTTATCTGTTCTTTAGTTAAAAGTAAATTATATTATGTTTTTAATTATTAATATGACTAGAACTAAAGAAAATTTTTATGTACCTTCGTTTATTTTAAATGCGAAATTATACATTTTTCTGTAAAACCTTTATAGATCCGAAAGCCGACAAATATTTCAAGTCACGAGAGGTAAACGTAAATACACAGCAAAACCTTTAGAACACATCGTAAAAGTTGAAAAACTTTCGAGGGTTATTTAGGAAACTTTTGTTTTGCTTAGTTGAATTAGATATTACACACAAATAAATTTTTTTTATAACGTTTCGTTATCAAAAGAGATATATTATTAGCAAAGTTAAAGCTTCTAAACAGTATTCAGCATTAATAACAAAGTTATTGAAAGGTAATAAAATTAAAACTTCTAGAAATACGTTTCGTTTTCGTAATGAAAATGAAAATATCTCCGGGTTGAAGAAAATGAATGAAAATTTTTGTTCCCTCATACAAAACACAGGTATTATGTCCTATAATCAAAAATATATGCAATTTCACATAATACAAAATATAAATAATATAATATGTTGGTATGGAAAACAAAACAAATAAGACTTTTTTTTAATTACGCCTTGATTTTAGAAGCAAAACAATTAAAGAGCGTGTCTACATGCACCAAAATTTTGGTACGAATAGCTTCGAATAGTTTCGTAGATGTCGCAAGCTGACTCAAAAATGTGACATAGCAAATGGAGAATGGAGGAATAACTTTGTCAATAATTTATAGCACTAAAATGCTAAGAATTTTTTTTACTTAAAATGTAGTGCGCGTATAATATTGTTGTATCTAGATCTGGTAACCTATACAGAGTGGGTTCTAGATTAGCGTATTTTGATATTATATTTTATCCAAACTATAATCAATATTCCCAGTACCCACTAAGCATCTCAATATTGCTCATTGTTCGGAACTGTTTAACGATAGTGGGTAGAACTAAAAATAAGCACTAATTCACACTTTCGAGAACAAAGAAAAACTCTTTTATTTTAAAGAAACCGTCGGCGTCAATCATCTCGACCCACTCCCACATACATCACGCCACCTCGAGTCCTTTTCTTACATCAATTTCAGCACGCGGGAGTATTCAAAAAATAATACATTTCCAACATCCTCCCACCTTGAGTCTTTGACTCAACAGTAATACATCAAATTACAATTCGTACTTAAGAATTTTGACGTTTTTTAACAATACGTCCGCTACGAGTTCTTATCTCTTTTTCAACTTTACATTCTATAGGTTCACAATTCGTTTTATTATCTACTTCCCTGACGACTACTTTTTCGATCGCTTTCTCCTGTAAAACCTGAACTTCGTTTGTATTATTTTCAATTTCTAAGGGATAAACACGTTGTATTGGTCGCTTTAAATTGCCTTCCTTTGTTTTTAGAACAGCAACTCTAACTAGGCCATCTCTTCCTACAATTAATTTCTCGATTCTCGCTAACGGCCAATCAATGCGCTTTCGATTATCATCTCCAATGAGAGCTATATCTCCCAACTTTAGCTTACGCGACTCTTTTACATTCCCTCTAGAGATCAGTTGACTCAAGTATTCTTTGCGAAATCTATTTCTGAAATGTTCCATTATTTCTTGTTTACGTTTAAATCTAGAATTCAAATCAACTTTATTCAGTATGTCAAGATCAGGAGTCTTGGATTCTTTGAAGTCGTGTAAAAACATTGAAGGGGTGAGTGTTTTCAAATCGCTTGATTCGTCCGAGACATACGTTAAAGGTCGTGAGTTCAGAGTAAGCTCACAATCACATAATACAGTACTCATCTCCTCATATGTAAGACACGATCTTCCAAGAACTTTACGGAGAATACTCTTTACCATTCCGATTAATCTCTCCCACCAGCCACCCCACCAGGCTGCTGTGGGCGGATTGAATCGCCAATTAATTCGCCTTGCTGAACTATACTCCAAAATACCATCCCAGTTTAGTTTTCCAAAAGCGTTATCCGCGCCAACAAAATTCTTCCCGATATCACTATACATGATAGTTGGCCTACCTCTACGTCCGATGAAACGACGCAAACTTCCTAGGAATGCTAAAGTAGACATTGAAGTCACGAGCTCCAAATGTACTGCTCTGTATACTGCGCAAGTAAATAAGCATATCCAACCGTTTTGCTGTCCCTTTAAATATACTGGTCCTGCAAAGTCGACACTAGTCACTTCAAATACGGCTGCATCTTTCACACGGTGAACAGGCAAAGGAGCTGGATTTACTTTCATTGATTTAACATTCTGTCTTTTACATACCACGCATTTAGAAATAACAGCTCGTACAGATTTTCGCATTGACAGTATCCAGTATTTTTCTCTTAATTGACACATTACAGTTTGCACACCAGCATGACACATATTCTCGTGAGTATCACGAATTATCAATTCGACAACTTTGTGTTTATGATCTAGCAATATAGGGTACAAAAAAGGGAAACTATCATTACGTTCAACGATTTTTGTCTTTAAGCGCAATAGACCACATTCGCACACAAAAACTTGTAACGATGCTAACTTTGGATCGTCTTTTGGCAAAAACCTTTCTCTTTGCAAACAGATTAAAAACTTCAATTTAGTCTGGTATATCTCCTGATAAGTGAGTTGATTACCTTTATTGTTTTCAATCTTGAGTTTTAAATCTTTGAACCTTAGCATAATAGCAAAAAATCTAATCATCTTGAGATAGGAAGAAAATTTATTTACAATTTTAAAATCAGTTTGCTCTTTCGTGCTGAGCAGTGAGATCTGAGCCGACTTCTTAACCTCACTATTCACCTCGTTTTCATCGACTTCACCCGTCAAACTTGGCCAGTTTATCTGATCCCCCGAAGCCATTCGGGGCCCTCCCACCATCGGGAATCGAGAAGCTGTTTTGCTTGACAGCCGCGAGACGGCAGATCGGCGGGATTCAATTCTCCAGGAACATATCTCCAAGACCCTGACAAAGTTAATTTTCGAATTTCGCGTACGCGATTCCAAACAAAAATACCAAATTGTACATCCCGATTCAGCCAAGTTAAAACTGTTGTCGAATCTGACCAGTAAAAAACCGGCACCTTTTGGTAATTTAACGCATCTATTATTTCATGTGTTTGTCTACTGCCTATCGACGCGGCTAAAAGTTCCAAACGTGGGATTGTTGTCTTTTCTGGAGCCACCCGTGTTTTGGCCGCAAGTATTTTCAATTCGACGCCAGTCTCATTCTCGATTCGTCAAAACGTAACTGTGGCATATGCCAACTTACTCGCGTCACAGAAAGTATGTACAGATAGTTTACCTGTACCAAGTTTTCTCGGAACTTCAATATCATTTAAATGATGCAATTGTTCATACCATTGACTGAATTCTTTCCTGATACCGTCTTCTACCGGTATATCCCAGTCAATTTTCTTTTCCCATAATTTCTTTAACATTAATTTAGGTAGCAAAGTTACTGGACAAGTGAACCCAATAGGATCAAATACTTTGTGCGCCAGAGAAAGAATCGTGCGCTTGGTGACCGTTTCGAGGTTATCTTTCTCAAACATTGTTGGATTAATTGAGATTGTATCACGAGCTTTATTAAACAAAATACCCAGTACTTTCGTAGTTTCTTTTTCAGTCGAGTCGTGAGTAAACTCCCACCCTCTCAATTCGAAACTACCTTTTGACATTATGTCCTTCGCCTCTGATATAAAAAGATTTAATTCTTCTGACGATTTGACACTCGTAGTGCAATTATCTACATAAAATGATTTCGACAATTTTTCAATGATTTCCCTTGACCAGCGCCCAGAAGACTGTTCGGAAACTGCGTGTAGTACTTTCGAAAAATGGAAATCTAAAACCGCTCCTAATAAAAAAGGGCTGCATGTAAGACCGAACACTACCCGTTTGTGACGAAAAGATCTTATTTTTCCGTCCAATGGCCACAAGAATCGTAAAAAATTTCGATCTTTTGGATTTACTTCAATTTGTAGAAACGCTTTACGAATATCTGCTATTACCCCGATCTCATGTTCGCGGAATCTCAACAATGTTGCTGGTATCAGCTCGATCAGATTAGGACCTTTTTCGAGACACTGGTTTAATGAGGGAAAACCCTTTTCACTCGAGGAAGCATCAAACACAGGTCTTATTTTGGTAGTACTCTCTGATTTAACTATATGACGGTGAGGTAAATAATGAGAGAAAGTATCTAAATCGTTTTCCGGTACTAGTTCTATGATACCTTCCTCTTGCCATTCATTAAATACACGACCATATTCGTCATAAAGTCCATCGTTTTTCAATTTTTTCACCGTATTTTCTAATCTCTTCCTAGCTAACTCAAAGTTACGTGATACTGGCGCATGATCTTCGATCCATGGCAAATCTACTGAATACCGATTATTTTTATTCAAAGAAACAGTTTCCAAAAAATTCTGCTTAATAACTTGTTCCTTCAAAAAACGATCTGATTGTTCTACCGGATCTTTAATTCCTAAGGTGTCTAGATTCCACAACTCAGAAATTTTTGCGTCATTCACAAACATTGAAAAAGCTGTGGTGACAGTATCTTCACGTTCAAGCGTTTTAGTTTTACCCATAATTGTCCAACCTAGTTTGGTTTCTATAGCAGTAAGGCCATTTGACAAATCATGCTTTCTTCCTGTCATTAGTCTACCTGCTATATCTGCCCCAATAAGAAGGTCAATCGTACCTCCTAAATTATCCGTATTCTGATCTAAATCGCAAAGAGAAATGCCCTTATCTTTCAATTCTTCGAACCAGTTAGCTTTTCTTACACTCGGAATATCTTGACAAATGACAGGCTGCTCTAAAACTTGAAAATTACAAGCATAGTCTCCCTTCACACTTTTCATACGGGCCACATAAATATTGTGCGACTGACTTTCGGTTTTTACGCCACCCAACAGTGAGTGTACTACTTCTTTATCCCCGATAGGTTTATAACCTAAAAATCTAGCAAGACAGGGCCGAACATAAGATCTATGAGAACTTCCGTCAATTACTGCTCGCACAACTTTTTCCTGAGAATCGGAGTATAAAACAACACGTAAGGTTTGTAAATAAACATCAGGAAGATTAAAATCGAAGCTCGCAAGATTTTGTTCTTTTATTTTCGTATCTGTCTTACTAGAAACCGCCTCACTGCTTGTATTATCAAGAGTCGGACAAACAAGTATCGAATGACGATTACCGCACCAAGCACAAGTTATCTTTACTTTACAGAATCTTGATTGGTGTCCACGTTTCAAACATCTAAAACAACAATGATTTTGCTTAATCAATTCTTTTCTCACTTCGCCGGACAATTTCTTAGCTTTCTCGCACGCCGAATTTTCATGATTATCGTCGCAAAATATACATTTTTTACGCTTTTCCTCATTCGTAAATAAAGCGCACGCTGTGGGTAATTCATGAGTATATTCAATCTTACCTTTGTTTTCTTTAGTAATCTGTCGTTTCTTACTTTCTGTCTGGGCTGCGAAACCTTTGACTGCCATCAGGATCCTCTCTTCATTTTCTACCTCAGATTTCAAAAAGTCGAGTAACCTTGATAACCGATCCGTGGATTCTGCACCCTGTGCTGCTACGTCGCTGCTTGTCATAGAACGCTGCCATGTTCTCAGAATCTCCTCCGGTAGTGACGACTCAACCAAAGGATACAACATCGTCGCACAATTATCCGTAGTAACGCCCAGTGTTTCAAGTGCTCGAATATGTGCCGATATTTTATCATATATGCTTGCAACACTAATATTTTTTCCTTTATTAGCTGCGTTTTGTAAAACCAACGAAAGGAGCTCGCGCGTATAAAACTCCACCAACAAGTCATCCCGCCCGAAACGATTCTTCAGACTGCTAAATGCCTTTTCGTAATTTTCTGCTGTCGTCGGATAACCTTCCACTATATTGTCAGCCTTCGAACCTTTTTCCATTGCTTGTTTCAAATACTCGAGTTTATCTTCCGGTGAAATATTTCTGTCTTCGTGGATTTTCCGGAAATGTGACCAAAACTGTAACCAATTGTTAACACTGCCACTGAACTTCGGAATTTCCAGCGTAGGACGCTTAAACGGCTTTTCAGGACGCGCGTCTATTCGATTTGAAGTTGCTACTTGCCCGTTTTGACCAACTTCTTGCTCTGTTAGTTGTAGTTTAGCCATTAGAAAATTCAGCTTGTACTCTTCATGCGTCTCGATCTCTGCTTCTACTTCTTCCTCACTTGCATCTGATGTGAGCAACACTTCAACGAATTTCGTGTTTACATTCTCGAGCTCCGACATTCTTGACTCGAGCAACTGCAATGCAACGCGCCGATCCGCTTGTGTAAAACTTTGGCTCTCACACTTTTCACGAAAACTATTTAGGGATTTTGTGAATAATGCACGTTGCACTTTTCTAGCCTTTTTCAAGGGCTCCATATTTGGAGCTAGAACACAAAACGTTTCTTCAAAACAAAAGTCACTACAAATCACTTCTATCACCCACTAGCGTCCTGTCACGGTCGCCAGAAATGTTCGGAACTGTTTAACGATAGTGGGTAGAAATAAAAATAAGCACTAATTCACACTTTCGAGAACAAAGAAAAACTCTTTATTTTAAAGAAACCGAAGAAAAATGCGTACACAACAAAAACCATCTTATCTTAACCGTCGGCGTCAATCAACTCGCCCCACTCCCACATACGTCACGCCACCTCGAGTCCTTTTCTTACCTCAATTTCAGCACGCGGGAGTATTCAAAAAATAATACATTTCCAACACAACCAAAGAAATGATCTCTAAACTAAAATGATTAATCTTCAACAACAAAGAAATGAATTTTTGACCAAATAGTTGATTTTTTAACCCAAAAGATGAATTTTATACCAAGGAAGACACATTTTCAACTAAAAAAGACAATTTTGCATTCAAAAATAGAACACTTAAAATATTAGATAAGTACATTTTCAAAACAAACAAAAAAAAACACAAATTTAAAAAACAAGTTAAATCTTTAACCAAAGAAATGAAATTTTAACCAAAAATGAAATAGTTGATTTTCGAGTAAAAAATTAATTTTGAACAAAAAAACATAAATTTTCAATAGAATAGTTAAATTTTTAGTTAAAGAAATGAATTTATGACTAAAATGATGAATCTTCAACTAAAAAAAGGATTTTTTAACTTAATTGGTTAATATGTAACACAAAAAATTAATTTTCTATCTACATAAAACAAATCTTTAACAAAATATTTAAAGTTTTATCTTAAACAGATAAATTTTCAACTCTAAATAGAATATTTAAATTTTCATTAAAGAAATCAATTTTCAGCTAGTTCAAATAAATTTATAAACTAAAAGATGAATCTTTATTTAAGAAGATTTAAGTTCTATAAAAAAGAAGAAATTTCGACAGAAAATAGAATAGATCAATTTTCAATTAAAAAAATTAATTGCCAGTTTAAAAAGCTAATTTTCAACCGAAGAATCAAATTTTCAATGAAAAAGATAAATTTTCAACCAAGTAGATTAATTTTGTACCGAAAAAGATGAATTTGTAAGAAAATACATGAATTTTCAACAAAATATTTAAATTCTTAAAGGAATTTTCACCCTAATAGTCAAATTTTCAACCGACTAAATGAATTTTCAACCAAAAAGAAGAATTAGTCACCAAGAAGATTAATATTCTATCACCAAAGACGAATTTTCAACCCAAAAGAATGATTTTTTTTTATTGTTGAATTTTCAAAGAAATAATAGTCACTGAATACTTATTTACTTTAGTTTGATTTATTTTATTTCGAGATTAAATATTTTCATAAATTTCACATGCTGTCATTTTAATTCTTAAATAATAAACTTCAAAAATTAATTCATGCAATATTATACATGACCTCATACACATACTAGAATATTTGATTTTCTGTTATTTTCTTCTTATTGTTATTAGATATATTGCAATAAAATATGCTGTTACCTATGTTTTTTACAAACTACATGTTTAAAATTTTGCGCTCGTTTTAGTTAGTTCACCTACCGACCGGCGGGGGCAGTAAATTGCAAAGCCCGTTTTAACTCGTCTCAAACTTTCTGTAGCTGGTATTTGGCTGTCTCGAAATTAGTGTATTACATATGAGTAGGAAAAGCCACGAACAATCTGGTTAAATTTACCTGAATTTCTTAAGATTAACTTCAGAAAATTGTCAACTAGAAACTTCTGATACTTTTAACCAGAATTCATAGTAAGGGCATATTTAACATTCTGTTCTGGTTGGTTCAACCAGAATTTTTTTTGAGCGAACGATTCCCAAAATTTCAATGGATTTTGAGTGATTTTAACGAATTTGTAGCGAACTTTAGTGAGTAAAATAATTTTTATTTCAATGAATTGAAAAAATTCTAAGGGATATCAAAAAAAGTTGTAGGATTTCCAAAAGTTTTAAGTAATTAATAATTTCACAAAATTTAAGAGATTTGATGGGACCTCCAAGTATTTCAAAGATTTTAGGGGAATTTACAAATTAAAAGGAATTTCTAGAGCACTTTAGTTTTCCTATTATTAATTCCCTGATGAGGACTAAATTTGCCTCGAAACATGTTGGTACCCTGGTAGTATAAAATAGTCGGAGAAAGGAAAAAGTGAGAGGTTGGTTTTTGGTTGACTTTTTTTCTTTTTCTCCCTCTTTTCATTTTTATTTGTCTCTAATGAGCCGAAAAGTGAGGTAGTTTGTAAGTCTGATTTTTAATTGTAAATCTTCTTCATGCATATTTTGCATTAAACATTTTTTCATGATAAACTGGATTTCTTTTCGATCTTAAATTAAAAAAATAATTTTAAATTAATAGATTCATAATTAAACGTTTTTACACAATTTCAGATTCTATTCAAGGAATGTTTTTGTCTAAAATATTCCATTTTTAACCCATTTGATAAAAAATTTTGTAATCTAAAAAAAGAACAATTTTTTAATATTTATTTTATTGAGCTGGAAGAACGGAAATTTTGATTTTCAATTTTTCCTGAATTTTAAGAGGAATATTTATATATTTTTAAAAATTTTCATCGAATTGGAAACGAGGAAAGTTTGGTTTTTAAGTCTTTTTAAATTCTCAAAGGCCAATTTTTTTGCCATTTTTATTGAGTTTAACAGGGGAACTTTCAATTTTCAATCTTTTTTATGAATTGGAAGAGGGTAATTTTTTTTTAACATTGTTATTGAGCTGGAAGAGAGGATATATCTATTTTCTTCTTTATTTTGTTCATACTCCCCCTTTCACGGGTTTGAGAGTTTTTACACAACCATTACATGTATTGTAACAAACAAGCCGTATATACTATCTTAGCACCCGCCAAATAATACATATCATCTTACTTACTACTCTTACTTCTAAGCGCTTGCGAGTTTGCCCTGGGCTCTGTTTCCTCTTACCATTATCAATCTAAAAATTGGATTCTATTCATCAACACTACTTTCTTATACTTATTTAGGAGTAATTTTTTGGTTTTTTTCCTACCCTGTGCTACTATCTCTCTCTCTCTCTCTCTCTTAGTTCTAGCTTCTTCATCGCTTCTTCACCCTGACCATTTCCATTCAAAATCCACTTCACTCTCCCTTCCATGCTTTTCCCTTCCAGTTCATCGCCTGTGCACCACTCTTACACATGCAACAATCTTTCCTGCTCATACCTACCCACTCTACATAGATTCTTTTTTTTATTCATCCAATACCTGCGTGCTCTTACACCCTAACTCATTCTGAATCTCACCGCTATTCTATTTGCTTTCTTTTTTAATCTTGTTTAGGTACTCTGGCCTCTCCTGCATCGTAACGATTCGATGCCAGCTGTTGTACCTTGAATCCGCGAATTTCTCCCATCTTTCCTCTTCTTGCCTTGCTGTCATCTTTGCCTCTATTTTCTGCCATTTTCTTGTTTTACTATTTTTATTGAATTAAAGAGAGGAATTTTTTATTTTCAATCTTTTTTATGAATATGAGGAGGCCTTTTTTTACCATTATTATTGTGTTGGATGAAGAGGTAAAATTTTTATTTTCAATACTTTTTTAAGTTGGGAAGTGTAATTTTGGTATTTTTCACATTTTTATTGATCTGGAAAGGAAGAAATTTTGATTTTTTTTTCTGATTTGTAAGAGGAACATTGATCAATTTTTTTATCGATTTGGAAGCATTTAGAAATGCAATGAATCCTTTGAAATAATTGAGGGTGATGAAAAATATCCAACGTCTTGGTAGAATTCTTTGGAATCCCTTGAAATCATTGAAAATCTCTGGATATTCAAAAAAACCCTTTAAATCCTGTTAGATTCATTGAAGTATTATAAAATCACTAAAAATTTTATTTGATTGATTTTTGAAGTTTTCTAGAAATTCTTTAAGATTGTTATTAAAATCACGCGTATAAAAAGAAACAGAGAGGGTTTTGAGTCGATGTTCGAGAGACCACAGTTGTTCAGAGTCTCCTTAAAACTGGACAATTTGGAAGATGTCATATTTTTCTCTTTCCTTTTTTTATGTGTAAATTGGACACGCTGCTTTACACGAGCATTCTCTATGTCTATTGTATTACTTCTTCGAAGCTATTTCGTACCTCTAAAATTTCTCCTTTATTTTAGTTAAAATTTAGAAGTTGATATTTCAGCAAAAAGAATTTCAAATCGAATCAGAGCTTAAGTGAGATTAAATCAATCAAATATTCCCCTTAATTCTACCTATAAATCAAAGATTATTAGATTAAATTTAAACCGTTTCAAACTCCCTGCCTTTCAAGCAAAAGCATTGCAATATCAATTTCTAGACCTTTTAATTTCAATTTAATTTAATATACAGTTAACTGCAGTTTATATAATTAATTATATGAGGTTGAATTTAATGAATTAAAGTTAAAGAATTTTCAAAATTGCTTTACTAGTTTTTTACCTTTGGAGAAATTACCCTCTACCATGCCCACTCCGATCTTCTCTACTGACGTTATTAAATT
>JAUELO010000238.1:323062-336515 GCA_032357855.1 Amphibolips quercusostensackenii | reverse complement strand
AGTACTTTTCTCCAAGTTGGAATCGGGTTGGGGGTGCGGGTGGATGGGTAGGTGAACGTCTGTCTGTTGGCTGCCAACGAGCCAGTCAATCATTACGGGCTGCGCATGCGCTCGAAAACCCCTCCTCTGGCCCCACACCCCTTGCCTTCGCTACTCAGCCCCAACCTCCTTCACGTACATATACCCTTCGCGTTTCCCTCAGTACTGAGTTTACCCCTTGCTCTGTGCTACAAGCACGCTACAATGCTGCCCGCCGCCGCCCATCCTGCATATTTAAGCGAGCTGTCTTGCCGTGCAGTCGTTACACCCTCACCCCTATCCAGGAAACTCTCCACCGTCCTCCGCGATCCATCTCTCCAGCTTTGTCCTCCTCTTTTTGGGACTTTTTTCAACCCCCATTCTCTTTTTCAGCTCCAGTGTTGCGATAAAGAATTATTTCGCTCGGCGAGCTTTTTTCCGGGTGGGCTTTCATGAAAGAACTCGAATAGGTTACTGAAGCAGATTTTTTGGAATAAGAGAGAGGCTTGAAATGTCTGGACGGCGAAACAGTTTACCCGCATACAATATAAAATAAAAACACATGACCTCGAAAAATATAATTTTTAAATACTTGCTTAAAATTATCTATATGGATCGTTATCAAAAAGTTTTTAAATTTAAGTTTGGCCGATTCATCCACTTCCATGATTTAACAGATTTTTATAAATAATAGTAGGATAAAGTACTTATGTACGTTGATGCAGTTTTTGGCAAAGTTTCCAAATTTCTTTTTTTTTAGAAATTATTGACAAAATAATTGTGTAAATAATTTATGCTTATACGAATAATTTTTATAAAATTAAGTAATCCAAAAATTAAGCTGTCTTTATTTATGTAGAAGCAAAGTGCTTAACTTTAAGGTAGTTGTCGTGCTAAAAATCAGGTCTCTGAGCAAAAAATTTTTTATGATTATATGAATTTTCATAAAAGAAGCTTAGGACTTATAAAAAGAAATTATTTTCAAAATATTTTTTGTAATTGAATTGTTTCTTACTATCGCTCATTACCAATTAAAGTTGTAAAAAAGTTTTCTAAAAAAAAAACAGCATTTATTAAAATTCAACAATTTTCCGAAAATTGGTGAGATGTGATAGTAACATCAAATTCAGTTGCGAAAAACATTGTCAAGATAAATGTCTTTTTTTGTAATTTTTAAATTTTTTACAATAAAGATATTGTTCTTATTTAAAGATCTTCATCAGAAATACTATTTTGATTTCTAAAGTCACAGAAAAAGTATTTATTTTAGAGTTCTTATTTGTGGCACGACAGCTATCTTAAATAAAAAACTATCAAAGTTCGAGTTTATAATTTTTAACCTAAAGTCTTTGATTATAAATACAGTTTATTATAAAATCTCCTAAAAACACACTGGTATTAAAACTTATTGAAAAAGTTTATTTTAAAAATAGTTTAGTCAATAGTTGCATCTAGTCGTCCTAAAAAATAAGAAGAGGTGGAAAATGGGGTGGATAAGTTGTCCCGAAAATTCAGGGTGACTAGCCAAACCTATGAAAAATATTTACCAACCCATCCTAAATTTCAGGATGACGAAATACTTGGTTACTTGATTTTTTGACATCCTCCTATGATAAAATAAAAAAATTCAAAAATCATTTAGACATATATCCAGAACAGATAAAAATATTTAAAAATATGTGAAAATATGTTTGATATTTGAATATAATACACTATACTAAAATCTCCATACGTGTACAATTAAGTCATGAATATTTGCAATAATTATTTCCGAGTTTTATTCTAAAATAGAAATGCAGCGGTACCAGCCGGGAACTTTTGGGACAGACTTTTAAATTACTTCTGAGTAATAGTAGTAGTTTATGATGAATTTTTCTAAAATATTGAAACTTTACTACATTATTCTTTGATATAAGTACTTTACTGAGATATTTTCATAACAAATTTATTGTTCAAAGAAAAATTTGTAAGATGACAGGAACATTATTATTTCATTTTTTCATTATTTTATTATTTGAAAAAAAATAAATTAATTGACAAATGATTTCTAACTAGGATCGAAAAATTTAATGAGTTTTAAAAATTTCGTTTAAGGAATGGATCAACCTAGAGCGCACCCACTGTCAATCAATTAGCGCTTTATTTAATTTAGATGTCGACTGTGAAAACGCGCTACTTTAACTTTTTAAGTAAATATTTTAAAGTACATTTTTCAAATGAATGCTTAAACGTTAAACTATTTAAATCTAAAACTCTGAATACCACAAATTCGTGATAATTGTCACACTCATGACCATGTCACATTGACCAGAAAAATAATTCTAATTCGAAGAATAATTTATTTCACTAGCATGGGTCATATGGCTTACCATAAAATGCCTTTACTACTTAAACCTCCGGCAACGTCTCTGCAAACTGTAATGCATTTATGAGTACTTATTTTCATTTTTTAATACAGTGTTCTACTAATTTGAGCAGAATATTTAGTTATTATCTTTATAAAAATGTTTTGAATGACTATTACATTTGTGAAAATTATTTATTTACCATGAAATAATGCACAGCAAAGAAAACACGGAGTTTTCACTAAGGTGGTCCAAACACGGATTCAAATTTTTAAAAGAATTTTCATGAATATCTATCGCAAATTTTTTGGAATCCAGAAAAAAATTCCTTTTTTTAAAGTGATTTAAGAGTTTCCGCGAGATCCATGATGCTTAGCACGTATTTCCCATAAGAAAACAAGATGTTTTTGTAAACTTTGTTGAAAATCGTGATTATCAGGTGAATCGATTTGAAACTTCAACTTTCTCTTAACAATTATCTGAAAAAAATTATTTATTACTTTTTAAATATCACCCCTAGAACTTTATTTTATAGGGTCTCAAAAATAACCCATAAGTCAAAAATTTAGTTTTGCGAATTTTTGGCGCTGATTCTGATTTTTTGTGTGTTTTTTCAACATTTTTTTCAATACATCTGGTATTACTGTCCATTAATGATTACACGTTTAAATGAATCATTTAAAAATTTTATTATTTTTTAGAGTTTATAAGATTTTTTCACTTATTTTCAACATTTCAATTATAGCATGTCAGTAATCAAATAAATTTGACAAAAAAATTGTTTGAACCCTTTATTATCATTTGAAGAAATATTCGCTTAGAACAATGCTAGAAAGTTGCAGTTTTCTTCAAATTTTTTTTACTTTTTGTCCACTTTTAACAAACATCGTTTTTTGAACAATTTAATATTTTTTTTAAATTCTTCTCTAAGTGATTTTAGAAATTGAGGTTGATATGACAATAGTTTAGCAAAAATTATTGTTAAAACGAATTATTATTGTTTATAACTATCTTCTCCTATTGCAGTGCTGAATAGTTGAGATTTTTTTTTGCAATTTTTAACATTTTGCCTACTTTTAGCCCACTTTTTACTTATGGTGACGCAATAGATAATGCAATTGAGCATAAATAATTGTTTAAATAAATTATTATTGCCTATAGCTGTCTTCTCCAAAATTAATGCTAGATAGTTGCGGTCTTTTCTAAAAAAATTTACTTTCTGTCCACCTTTCCATTATTAAGGTAATAATTAATTCAAGTTAACAAACATAACTGTTTAAACATTTTTTATTATTCATAACTATATTCTCTTTGATAATTTCTAGAGTGTTGGGGTTTTCTGCTTATTTTAATATAAATTTTTCTTGAAGTAGTTACTGAGAGCCTTTTTGGTTAAAATAATATTAATATTAATATTTAATATTTGTTCCTGCCTAAAAAGTCAAAAGAATCTGAAAAATTCATAAAACCTCGCAACTTTCTATCATTGCCCTAAGAAAAGATAGTTATAAGCAATAATGAATTTTTCAAATAATAATTTTTGTTAACTTGCATTAATTTTATTATCTTACTGAGTGAAAAGTAGACAAATAGTTTTAAATTATTAAAAAACGAAACTATCTAGGATTACAATAGAAAAAGATAGTTATAAGCAATAATAATTTGTTTATGCAATTATTTTGATTAAATTGCATTAATTATTAATTTGCTTTGAGTGAAAAATGGACAAGCGCTTGAATATTTCAGAACAAACCGCGAATTTCCAGTATTATTCAAAAACGATTTTTTTCAAATAATAATAAATGCTTTAAACAATTATGTTTCTTACCTTAAATTATTTATTACCTCATTTTTATTAAAAAGTCAACAAAAAGTGGGAAATTCCATCTTTGCAGCATTATTTTAGGAGAATATTGTTATGAATAATAAACTCAAACAATTATTTCTGTTAAATCTAATTGATTATTGCCTCGCTCTAACTAAAAAGCTATAAACAAGTTGAAAGATTTGCAAAAAAGCAAGCCTTTTTAACTCTATTCTGAGAGAAAATTGCTACAAACAATAAATTTTCTAAGAAAATTATTTAAACATTCAGTTATAAATAGAAAGTAACACTTGATGTACTGTAAAAATTTGTGTTAAAAAACCCCAGAAAGATCAAAATTAGCGCCAAAAACTATTCGATTTACTTAATATTGACTATTCTGAATAAAATTTACAAAAATGTATTTTGTATGGAAAATAAGTTTTAAACTTAATGGGGGGAAAATTGCCAAATATTACAACGGAAATTTGTTTTTTTTTCCAAGTTGTATCATTCAACTTTTGATCGCACGCCAGAAATTAGTGGCTTAAAATATTTCAACAGATTTTAAGGAACTTTTATTTTAAAGAAATGTTGAGTCATTTAAAAACAATATTAATATCATTCTAAATGTTTCAAGGGATTTTATAGTATTGCTTAATATTTCAAAAATTTTAAGTGATCTTAAAGGATTCCATGGGATTCAAAAATATTTCAAGGAATTTTGAGGGATTGTAAAAGATTTTGTGGGATTTGAAGGGCTTTCAACAGACTTTAAGAGATTTTATGTAATTTTAAAACATTAAAATATATGATTCCAAAAATTTCACGGTATTTCAAAGGCAGCTTACGTGACATCTCTAAAGATCACGAAGATTTTAGGGCACTTTAAATAATTCATTTTTAAAATTTTAGTCTTGTAATATTTTTAACATTGGATCGTTTATAAAAGGAATGAAACAATAAATTCCTTATAAAAAGTGTGATATTTAATATTTGAGCAAAAAAAGGTTTAATTGCATATTTAATAAAAAATTAATTTCAAAACCAAAAAGACCAATTTTTTAAAAAATAAAGATTTTTCAGTCATCAAAAAAAAAAAAAAACTTCATCTGATTTTGAACCTTATTTATTATGTTAAACCTTCAAAACAAAAGATGAATTTTCTATCGTAAAATGATACTTGCAAACGGAAAATGTGAATTTTCAGCAAAAAATTAATTTTCAACAAAATAATAGAATTTTCAACCCAAGCGATAAACCTTAATTCGAAAAAATAAATTTTCAACAAAGTGGTTTAACTTTCACACATGCAGTTAAATAATTAATTAAGAAAGATCAATTTTCAACAAAATAGTTGAACCTTCAACTAACGAGGTAAATTCCAAAAAAGATTTCAGATTGATTTTCCAACGTCAAAAAATAAGTTTTGAATAACAAGTAAATTTTCTACAAAGATACTCGAATTTTTAACCTAAGAGGACGAATTTTCAAAAAAACAGTTAAGTTTTCAACCAAAAAAGATGAATTTGCAACAAAATTGTTTAATATTCAACCAAATAGTTGCGTTTTTATCCAAGAAAGATGTAATTTTTTCTAAAACAAATTAATTCATAAATAAAAAAGACAAATTTTCAGAAATTTAGTTAAATGTTCATTTAAAAAATATTCCGGTTAACTTTTTAGCATAAAAATATAGATTAAAAAGAAGTAATTTTTCTAGAAAATAGTTGACTTTGCAACAAAACAGTTAAATTTTCAACCAAAAAGGACGATTTTTTAACCAAATTGTTGAATTTTCAACCAAACAGTTGCATTTTTATTCAAGAAAGAAGAAATTCTTACTATAATAGAATAATTTTTAAATCAAGAAGACAAATTTTTTAAAAATAGTTGAATTTTACTTCAGAAAAGATCTCAGTTGAATTTTCATCCAAAAAGCCTGACTTTTTAACATAACTGTTGAATTTTTAGCCAAATAGATGAAAATTGCAAATTCTACTAAAATTTATGAATTTTAAGATTGAGAAGATAAATTTTTTTTAAATAGTTGAATTTTCATCTAAAAAAGTTTTTAGTTGAATTCTCAACATTAAAATATGAGTTTCAAACTAGAATTTTTGCATGACAGTTAAATTGACAACATAAAAGGATGACTTTTTAACCAAATTGTTGAATTTTCTACCAAAGAGCTGAAAATTTTATCCAAGAAAAGTGCAATTTCTACTAAAATTGATGAAATTTTAAATTAAAAAGATAAATTATCAAAAAAATTGTTAAATTTTCATCCAAAAAAGATTTTAGTTGAATTTTTATGCAAAAAAGATTTTATAAGACTCTTCAACGCCAAGATGTCAAAATAGTTTTAAAGAAGAAGTAAATTTTCTACGAAGATACTTGAATTCTAAACCCAAAGAGACGAATCTTCACATGACATTTAAATTTTCAACAAAAAAGGATGACTTTTTAACCAAATTGTTGGATTTTCTACTAAACAGCTGAAAGTTGTATTCAAGAAAAACGTCATTTGTACTAAAATTAATGAATTTTGAATTAAAAAGATAAATTTTCAAAAAATAGTCGAATTTTCATCCAAAAAATATTTTAGTCAACTTTTCAACATCAAAGTATGAGTTTTAAAGAAGAAGTAAACTTTCTACGAAGATACTTCAATTCTCAGCAAAAAAGACGAGTTTTTACGTAACAGTTGAATTTTCAACCGAAAAGGTTGACTTTTAAACAAAATTGTTAAATTCTCAATCAAGCAGTTGCATTATGATCCAAGAAAGATGCAATTTTTTCTGAAATACACAGTTTTTTAATTTGAAAAGACATATTTTCAAAAAAATAGTCGAATTTTCATCCAAAAAGATTTCAGTTGACTTTTCAAGACCAATATATAAATTTTAATTAAAAAGTAAATTTTCGACGAAAATAGTAGAATGGTTAACCTAAAAAGGCGAACTTCTAACAAAACATTTTTTGTTAAAATGACTAAAAAGATCATCTTTATGATAAAGCAACTGCAAAAACAAAGAAATTGAAATACAAGGCAAATAAATTACTAACAAGAATATTATATTAGGCTTACCACAAAACTTCATTCTAAAAATTCCCTAATTTGTCCTCACTAATTTTTCATTTTCCCTTCAAATTTATTCTTCTTGACAGTTATTTAGAGTTATAAAAATTCCTTGACTTTTGCAAGATTTTTTTTCAAGACCCTGACTTTTCCCTGATCAATTAAATCCCCTGGTCTTTTTAAATTGTTCTTGACTAGGTTCGTTTTTCACTCACCAGGTTTCTTTGTTGCGTAAAGTTAAATACATATCAACTTTATGAACAATTACTGCGAGTTCTTTGTTTAATTTGCAGATTTTCAAAAATTGCCTAGATAAATGAAGAGCCCCCCCCCCGACCCCTTTCGTAAATAATCGTAACAAAATCTCTCGACCCCCCTTACCATTCTTAAGATATTGCGAAACTTAAGCACTGTCCCTGAAAAAAAATCTCAAAGAAAAATTGGCAATATGTTTAGAATAAACATTTAAATTCACAGCACTTGTCCTAACGCGCCCTCGGTTTAGAGTGTCAACTCGCGCAAGCTTTTTGATGCGCACGACGCTCGCAAGCTTTTGTGGTGGGGGCTGGTGTATGGCGGGAGGGTGTTATCCTGGGGTAGTCGCGCGAAACGAGGGTGCATTCCCTACTTGGTCGCTCGGCTCAGTTCGTTCGCTCGGTCGGTCGGATCGCTCGCTTCGGCTTGCCGGGGTGTTTCCATGGCTACGGCGCTCGCGCCTTGACATTGACAAATGGCCGGGCAGAGGGGTGAGCCGAACACAGCGCTGCTTTTACATATGCAGGGACACCCATTTGTCCGTACCTCGACGAAGAGAGGGTGCGAGAGAGAATGAGACGAACGAACCGTGGGCACAGAGCGAGATGGTTTCTCCGCAACCACCACCTCTTATCCGTCTCCACGTCTGTCCGTGGCTTCTGGGGTGCTACTCCTACGTAGCCGGTGCGATGCCATTGCATTGCATTGCATTGTGAACGCAACCGATCCGTCGCGCTCCGACGAACCGCTAACAAATGAGAGATACTAACAAATGAGAGTTAGGTACATGGTCCTGCTGAATTCGATTTTTTTTACTTTAGAGTGCAGAAAGATTGGCAAAAAAAAGTGGGGAATGAGAAACGAGTTTGGTAGATCGAAATTCCTTTATTAGAAACTTTTCACAGCTCTCTTGTGGGAATGTCTGACACAGAACCATCTGGTGGTGTACTTAGTAAAGATACAATATAGTCAGGGAGTTTGGGTACATTTATATATATATATTATATTTATTTATTACGGTACATATGGTTTAATATTAAATTTGTATAGTTAACAATTGAAAATGCATAAATTGAAGGTTATAAAAATTATTGAATAGAAAAATAAAGCATTCGAGGTTCAAGAAATCTGACGCAAAATTATATAGAAATACCTACAGGTTTAATGTTAGTAGTAATAGTGGCTTCCATCCGAGTATAACCAAGGCAAGCGCCGCTTAACTTTGCTGATTCCACGAGAAGGTTTGAACAGTTTCTTGCTGTTAAACGGATACTGTCAAAGATTGAACAATCTTAAATTACACTCCAAATTGATATAACATTTAATAACTGCCAATCGATATTGATTATTCGTCGATATTAGTAAAGCATATAAGCATATAATCTAAAAGTTAAAGTTTTTACAATCTCAAATTAGGATGAAAATAATAAGTAGGCACTAAACTATACAATTTTCATACTCCAGATTTTTCTCGAGTTAATGAATTTTTTAAATTTAGATTATTCAAAACTAAACTCTTTAAAATATATATGCTTTTAGGATAACAATTTAAAGTTGAGACATTCCATATATTGTGCAGTAGGATGGGCATGAATTTTTTTTAAGTATAGGTGCTCAAATTTTATATATATAATTTTCATATCAATTTTTATATACTTTATATACCATTGAAGAGTTGAAAAAATAATTTAATAATTTTCCAAAATTCTGACAAATATACCAGTCTTTATTACATTGACAATAAACTAGGTCACGTTTCAGCAGCAGACCGCTACCCTCCTCAGTCAAATTCACTGAGAAAAATAGGGCATACTTCTAAAAAAGTCACCCAAGAATGTTGACTTGACAGTTAGCCCAGGGGTTCCTTTTTTGAAAAATATGTTTTTCTGTAAAAACTCGAAAAATATTGTTCTAAGATAAAAATTTTGTACACAATAGTTGCAGATCTTATCGGAAACCCCATTTTTATATTCATACTTTTTTCTGAAATTTACATTTTTTGAGAAGAACAAACAAAACTAATTTTTAGATTTTTGGTTACAAACAATTACAGAAAAAACTAAAGTTCAATTTGGTTGCATGTAAAATTTTCTGCTGTCAAAGTTTACATGCTATTTGGGGAAAGTTCACCCTACGATCGAATAAAAGCTGTCATCTGCTACGTCCTTAGCAGCAATAGGAAAACGACAAACTGTGAGTGAATTTGAGGTATAAATCAGAACACCAGATTTAAAACAACTTTTCGCTTACTTTGTTATTATTTTTAAAATAATAAGATCTATCGCGGACAAGTTAAAATCCATTTTTCGTGAATGAAAATAAACATTGGTTGCTGTTCGCGCGCTTATTTTAAATGTTGAAAAATACATTTTTTTATTTGTTATTAATGATTGAAAATAATTATATTTCAACATGTTATAGTAGTATGTGAATGGTTTTCCATATATCCTGAGCATTAGGTTAAAAATTAAATGAGTATTCAGTAAATAAAAAATATGTTATTTAATGTAATCTTTTTTTATTTTTAAAATTATTGTTACTAATTTATTCATTAAAAATTGTGTATATTAATATAAATGGATGAAGGAATTTTATTACAAATACAATTTAAAATATTTAACATTTATTTATCGAGAAATTGTAATTCAAATTTTATGAAAGTTAAATATTAAATTGAAACTGATCATAAATAGAGATAATAAAAAGAAATATAAAAAATAGAAATATATATTTCTTAATCACCAGCATATATGTTAAATTTATTTTTTGCAATAAATCATCGACGCGTTTCGAACTGGTTTTCACTTCATTTTTAAGATGCGAAAAGCACAAAAATTTTCGAAAATTATAAGGGGCGACTGGAAAATCCAGAAAAATAAAATTCCCAAAGCTGTAAAATTTCTAATTTGTAAAATTCCCTGATGATTAAAATCCCGAAATTATAAAATTTAGGAAGAATTCAAAAATCCCGAATTGATAAATTCCCGACAGAAAATTTACGAATTATAAAATATTCGAACTAGAAAATTCCTAAATTATAAAAGTCCCGGATTTAAACGATTTTATTCATTCTTTCGTGTTCTTCGCACTGCTGTCAACTACATAGCAGACGACGCCTTTTCACTCGAGACATTTTAAAAACTCGAAATTATCTCATTTTCGTTTAAAGTTTATTCGATAAAGTTAATTTATGTTGCAGCGAAACTTTCACCGGAAATCGACGTAAACTGTATCTTCTGTTTTTTTCTGTGATTTCAAAACTCCCGATTAGTGTCCAAAAATGTTTTCATGAATACACACCTTCCACTACTCACAATGAACCCCTTTTTCAACGCTAAAAAAATCCACGCGCCCTGGTGTTGGTTATTTTAAATCCAATTTATTCAATATCAGCCAAGTTTTATGTCATTATTTTTGGGTGACCGTTTCAGAAGTATATCAGAAAAACGCTTGGTTGACTGAACAAAAGTTTGGTTGTCTCATTTAAATTTGTTGGTTCCCATAGAAGCAACAAAATCCTTTGGTTGAGACAACCGAATTATTTTGTTGGACCGCTTTATTGATCCAACCAAAAAGTTTGGTACGCTCAACAAAATTGTTTTGTGGGCACAAAAAACATATTGTTGTCTGAATAAATATATTTAGTAGGATTAATAATAGTTCTGTAAAAGCATTAAAATTACTTGGTTGAAGTTACCGAATGTTTTGTTGACGGAGAACAAGAAGAAAAACTGTTACTAATGGGCTATATTCTACTAGATGAATGACAAAATAGTCTCAGTTCGTGGTGCCACCACAGTCCTATATTTTAAAATACAATTTGTGCATTTTTTGTGCGCAATTTGGGAAAAATATATAAAGTGAAAATTATTTGAATATTTCAATAAAAATAATTGCTTAGTGCTTTTTATGTAGTGACCTAATTATTTAATTATTAGCTGAATAATTTTATTCACAATATTAAAATACTTTAAGATTGAAGTTTAATATGTTTCAATTAAGTAACATGTAGGAAATAAAATAAATGTTTAGAAATGCAAATTGAATTGAAAAAAAATGTAGAAATTATTTGATCATTTTAATTAAAATAATGGTTTAATGCTTGCCATTCTGTGAGCTGATTAATTAATTATTAACTGATTTTATTATAACTTTCATTTTCTGCAATTTGTTAAGATGTCATTAATAAATGGAATTTTTAGAAATTAAAGTTTAAATTAAAAAAATATAGGTATATATAAAGTAAAAATTATTTGAGTGCTTGAATGAATATTATAGTTGAATGATTTTTATATTTTAAACAGATGAATTAATTATTAGCTGATTCAATTTTTTCACAATATTAAATGAAGCAAAGATTTAATTTTTATTTTTTTAAATTAAGAAAATAAATTGCTTATTTACTTTAAGGTTATGCAATTGAATATTGGCTATAATTTGTATAATAGAAAATTATTCATGTTTAAAATACCTCTATTCAAATTATGTGATTTTTGTTAATGTTTGTGATGTTGTGAAATGATTATCTGAATTTATTTTTTTAAATCACATGCGAATAGGTTTTTATTTTTTCTAAAATTACTGCAAAAACTTACTTATAAATTAAATTTTTAGAAATGAAAGTGAAAATTAAAAAAAAAATTAAGTTAAAATTATTTAAATGTTTGAGTAAAAATTATCTACCATTATTATTAATAAATTATTTATTATAAAAGATTATTATTGATTAATTTAATATTCATAATTATTTATAATTATTTATGATTTAGCATTTATAATAATTATTATTATCAATTTATTATTAATTAATATTAAGTTTAATGCTTTTGATGTTGTGAACAAATTAAATTACACAATATTAAATTACAGAAAGATTAAATTTTTATTTTTTTTAATTAAGTACATAAATTGATTATTCACTTCAAGGTTATGTAATTGAATATTGGCTATAATTTTTATAATAAAAGCTTATTTATGTTTAAAATACCTGTATTTCAATTATATAATTTTTATAAATTTTTGTGATGTAAAATAAGTATCTGAATTCTGTTTTGAAAATTATATGTACACATATTTTACTTTTTCATGAAATTAGTTTAAAAGTTTATTATTTATTTAAATTTAATTTATTTTCATGTTGTAAACTGATTAATTAATATGTATGTACATGTATTTTAATTTTTCCTGGAATTCTTCTTAAAGGTCATTAATAAATTAAATGTATCGAAAGGCCATTTCAAATAAAGAAAAAAATATAATGTAAAAATTATTTGAATGTTTTAATGAAAATAATTGTTTAATGCTTATTATGCTAAACATATAAATCAATTATTTACTTTAAGATTTTGTAATTGGATATTGGCTTTTATTTGGATAATATAAGTTTTTTTATCTAAAATGCCTCGATTACAATTATATAATTTTTTTATACGTTTGTGATGTGTCGAAATGAGTATCTGAATCTAATTTTCAAAATTATATTTATTATTCACCCTAATCCTATGTAATGGAATGTGGGCTATGATTTGTAAAATGAAAGTTTATTTTTTATTTAAAATACCTTCATTCAAATTATATAATTTTTTTGAATATTTGCGATGTTGTGAAATGATTAACTAAATTTAATTTTTTCAATTATGTGGACATATGTATAGAATTTTTCTGGAATTAGTAAAAAAAGTTATAAATAATTTAAATTCTCAGAAATGCAATTTTTAATTTTTAAAAATATATAAATTAAAGATCATTTAAATTTTTAAATAAACATTATTTTAATAATTATTGAATTACCATTTTTTATTATAATTATATCATTATTGATTGATTATATCAAAACTTACATTTTCTGGAATTATTCAAAAAGCTTATAATTAAATTAAATATTTATGAATGAAGGTTGAAATAAAATATATGTATAAAAAATAACTTATTTGAATGTTTCAATGAAAA
>JAUELO010000238.1:219485-230679 GCA_032357855.1 Amphibolips quercusostensackenii | reverse complement strand
TTCTGAACTCGAAAGATGTATATTAGGAAAAAACTGCTCTAAATAATACACCAGTTTCTTTTCGTACAATCTAACAAGTGCATGAAACATGGAAATAAGGAATTTTTAATTATAATTTTTTTCACTTGCTGCAGAACAGGTATTAGGAAATTCGGCTATCAAATATTCGCACTTGAGAAACCTACAATTGTTTACGAACTTAAAATTCCATAATCTCAATGCAAATATCTGATGCTTTAAATTAAGACGGACGCCAAGCTTGTCGGACAATCTAGGGTCACGACTGGCCTCTTACCTCGTTACGTCACCATTACGTCCGGGCAAAGGTACGACTTGTGATTCCAGATGAAGTTACAAAGATCTAAGAACGCCGGAGTTTCTGAGTAGAATCTGTTAGGACCATTTTTATTAATAGAAGTTATCAGATACCTGCATTTTTTAGCATCTTTTTTTTAGCTACAACTTAAAAGACTATAGACTTGAAAATAAATATGTAATTTAATCTCAAAAAGGAGCCTAGTCTGAAGTATAATTGTTGTGGTCTGGAGAAAAATTAATTTAGTACAAAGTTTAAGGAATGAAAGCTGAAGTTTATCGAAACGAAGAGGCGAATAACTCTGTTCAATTCATTTGATGGAGAAGGCTTACGATTCTAACGATATTCTGAAATGGGAATATTAACATCCGGTTGACGGGAATTTACGATCCCGTGGACGCGCGTGCGCGCTGCCGTGGACGATTTTGCAAAACGAAGCGTTGCAGTCTCGTTAACAAGTCGGTTATGCTTGCTGCACGGCGCTCGTCTCAACGCAGAAGGGTGACTACCAACTTGTTCGTGGTTTTACAACGATCTAAATTACCTCTGGGACATACAGTTACGATGTTAACGATCCTCGTGGTCGCGTTACGCCGAACATTCACGAACGTTAAATAAATAAAACGTTGTCCAAGAAGATGGGTTACGATCGGCCCCAAAGCGGAAAAGATACTGAAAAAAACGACTCTTATTACTCATTACTTTAAATGCACCCACAAGAACTCCTGAGACACAAATTCTTCTAAAAATTCTAAAATAGAGTGCTCACTTAAGAGTATGAAAAAAATTCCCCTTTTTTCCAGTTCCTAAAATTTTTTTGCCTATTATACTGAACAATTTTTATTTCGAGATCTTTAAATAGAAAAATAATTCAAATTGAACATTTTCAAACCAAATTTATTAAAAACGAACTATGTATTCTTCCCGAAATACTGGATGACTAGTCCAATATTTCTCATACGTTTGGCTAGTCGTCCCGAAAATTTGGGACGACTAGACCATACCCTTTTTCAAGTCCCACAATTTTTCGGGAAGACTAGACACAGCCTATCAATAAAAATGAAATTCAAAATAGAACAATTTTAGATTTAGGGTACTCCAAGTTCGACCGATTGAAAAAGATGCTTGAAAATTGTTCAAATGTTGAAACTTTGAATTTGAAATGGTACAAGATTGACTGTTTGAAATAGTCTTATACCTAAATTTACAATATGAAATTATCCAACTTTAAGTAATTTATTTTTAATTATTTAACTATTAATGCTATCAAGTAGAAGTTGTAAAATTTTGAACAATTTAAAAACCAGGCAGTTTTTAATGATTTAATTAAAAACTGTAAAATATAAAACTCTTTTATTTGAAATTATTTCATTCTTGTAATTTTAATTATATGTAGTCAATTCGATTTTTAATGCAGTAAATTTATAATAGTTCAAGTATAAAAAGACATGAATTTTTTTATTTTCTAGGCTAAAAATTGCTCGAATTTAAACGTATTCTAGTGAAAAATGTTCCTTTCAATTTAACAAAAAATATATTAAAAGATACAATTTAAAATTATTTCATTTCACACCTTGCTAGTTTGAAATTCCCAAACTTATAAAGTATCAAACTGAAATTATTAAACGTTTAAAGTCTTCAGTTTAAAATTATTTAACTATAAAGGACTTGAATTCAGAAAACTTCAACAACGTTTAAATTCAAAACTGAAGGGTGGACATATATAGGTAATCAAGGCCAAATTTTAGAAAACCAGTTTTTTTACACAAAAAATCAGATAAATTCGTATAAACATTCCTGTTAAAGGATTTTTTTGGCACTGTATTTTTCAGAAGGAAAAAAAATTTCCTCATCATCCTCAATCAGTCACTTTTTTAATAATAATATACATACTACAATGTACAATAGTAAATATTTTCTATCAAAGCGAGAACTACAATTTCAATTTTCTCGAGACTGATTAATTAATTTTAAATACTCTTTTTTCTGCATTTAGTACTTAACAATGCAATGTACAAAACAGTTTCTTATTCCTTTAAAATATGCCAAATTTGACTATTCGTTTGACTCTTTATGCATTTCCAACCTCCGATTGTTCAATTTCAAGCACTCCTAATAGAAAATTGACAAATTTGGGAAATTAAAATCTGAAAAATTCCGATTTTGATCTTTCTCAAACAAAAAAAACATTAAAGTTTTGATAGGCTTTTTTTACTTCCAATTCATGCAACTTTGGACTTTAATTTAAAAGTCCAAAATTTTGAATATTTTAATGTAAAATTATTGAAAATTTCTAATTAAAATTTCTCCTCTACGGGTTGCGAAGTCAGGTATACACCTTCATTGAAGCCACTTTAAATCACACGAAGTCACTTGAGGTTTTTAAATCATAAACTTTTAAATTAAAACCATTAAAAATGTAGATATTTTAGAATAAAGCTTATCAAACGAAAGCCTTAAAAATTCAAGTTTTTTGCAATTAGTATTTAATACTTATTAATTTCAAATTATATGTACTGTATATATTTTCTTTCCTAAAACTTAAATTTGAAAAAATTCTTGATCATAAAATATATTCAATGACATTTCCCTGTTTATTCCAGTCTCAAAAAAATCCCAGATTCATGGTGCAGTAGTCTTTATGTAGTATTATCTAAACTTTGCGAAGACCAGCTTCAAATTCCACGGAAAATATTTTGAGAAAATATGGTAATTAATTATACTTTTCAGTCAATTTGATATATTAAACTAAATTAAACTCAAATATAATTAATCATTTCGAGTGGGATCTGATCATAAAATCCCCCCGTCAGCGGTTAAAATTATGTTCTGCACAATAAGCTTAGTAAGTAGCTCAATTCCTTAGATCTTGTGTAGTATATGTTGTGAGATAAGTAGAGTACGAAAGTAAAAGAGACAGAAATGAAAAAAAAGAGAGAAGCTCAGTCCATGCAACTGTGGGATTCGTTGAAATAAACGGCCGAAGTGCCAAGTACCTTGGACTATGTGTCGGGGTAGGGGCGGTCGATAAATAACGTCTGCTTTATTAGCGAGGTATACTCGCAGAAAGGGAGGACAGAGAAAGAGAGAAAGTGGTTAAATTAGCAAGAATATTAGTACACATTTGCACCACCGGAGCTCTGCTGAATTTTATTGAGAAAAGTAGGAGAGTTAGTGGTTGACACTCAAAACTTAAACGGCGCTACATGACTGCATTTGATTCATTTCAGACTGTCATTTCACCTTTGCTTGATAATTTCGTATCTGGCAGATACTGCTAGTCCAGAATTAGGATCAAAGTGAAGGGAACAAAACTCAGATATTCATTAACTTTATTTTCTAGCTCTTTCTAACCAGGGTAATAAATTCCATAAAATTGGTAACTGGATTAAAGGCACATCTATAATAGGGCTTTGGATGATTGTCCCACGAACCCAACTTGTAGAAGAAGTCAGATTGAAGCTCTGATTCCGCATTCCTGGAATTCGATAGCAGATTGTCTGAACTAATCTCGAAGCAGTTCGTAAACGATAAATTCGCATAGTTGCTTGTCAACGATTTTCCGCAATGATGCGGAGCATTACCAACGCGAGTGTACGCTGAACGCACTCCTCGCGATAGGAACATGCGGTCCGCACACGGATAACAAGCTGGCACCGGTTCTAACTACTGTCCCGTCTGATATATGTGACGGAAAATTGTGGATGAAGGGTGCGGTGGCGAAGGTAGCGGCGTTCCAGAAAAGCAGCACGATATCAGAGAGTCCTCCCTCTAGTTAGACGGAAAGGGATGATGCACCTCCGGGAGAATGCGCCTATTTTATTTACGAATTATTTCATTTGTCATGGGTATTCTAATTGGGACGGCCGTTTCTAAGCCGCGCACGACGTGTGCGCCATCTAATTGCATTACGAAAACATGAGAGTACACGGGACGAGATATTTCAACCGAGGAGTCGCCTCGTGGAAACTACAGGCGAAGAAAATGCGGACACGACTACTGAACTTTATGGCGTTACAAGCGTACGTCATCTTAACTTATTATGACAACTGCCTAAAAATTCAACTCAGAATTAAAAAGCCTGAAAAAAGGTCTCTTACTCATCTTAGGGGAAACCCGTGCCGAGTTCACAAAAGACAAACCTTCATCCTACAGACTTTCATAAATTTAGAGCATTTTCAATAGAATCCGAATTGATTTTTGTATATATTGTTTTTCTTGATACTCCAAAAAGTACTCTTTAAGATACAATTTTTTAATTAATGAACATCCTGCTTAAAAATTAGACTAGTCGAGTGTTTCCCTATATTTTTTTCATCAACAACCGAATTTGACTGTGGTATTTATCGCATCAGATTCTGGTGGAAATTTATTCATATTTGATAATGCTAGGTCGATAGTGGTAAGTGTGATAACGCGGTTGATGTGATAAAGGGAAAAATTTGAAATCAGAAACAAATTACTTATTAAAATTTTTTATTACAACATAAAGATTATATCTCTTATTATTTATAAAAAAATATGGTTGTCATGAGTTACTGCTTTAGTAAATTATTTTTACAGAAACTGAGATGCTTTTAAAAAACCTAAATTCGTAATTGTGTCACCTGAACTTTTGATTTGAATTTTTTCTGCATAAAGCACCTTTTGTTGAAGTTTTTTTTACGAAATAAGGAAATATATTATATTTTTGTTGAATATCCGTTGTTTTTTAGGAAATTCAGCATTTTTATTATTTTCAATTTAAAATTACAACAGGATGTGTGATACAAAAATCTGTCAACAGTTCGAGGTTAGTAATATATACATTTACACTGACAAGTAATTTTTAATCAATTAAGTAATCATACTATTTAAAATACGTAAGCTTTTTAATGTCACTGAACTTTCATTACAAATTTGAATTTTTATTTTCATTGATATTCTTATAAATAACAAAAAATTAAAAACAAAGATACCTTATAAGAATCAGTGGATGTTTGGTTAAACAGTTACGAAAGTATAAATATTTGAAATATCATTAATCAAAGGCTAAGTTTGTAATTTTGTATCACAATTACCCCTATCCACACCTTCTAAATGATTACTCTTTGGAATATCAAGAAAAAAAAACATTCAAAAAGTCGAATCACACAATCTGAAGAAATTCAACTTTGAAATTGCTGTAAAAATAATTGATAACCATACAAAATAAGGTAGAAGGGCTTTATCGAAAGTTAGTGGTACCCCAAAATTTGACTACCTGAAGTGTTATTTTTTTCTTTTTGTATGTGTAAAAAATGTGTGAGTTAAAAAAAGGGTTGAGAGAAATAGTTGTTTTTTATGAATTCTATACAGAATTCCCTATTTAAAAATCCTTAAAGTGTTGATTGAACCGCAATCTTATAATATATTCCTCTGAGTTAAATTACAATTTTAGTACTTCTTTAATTACCTAAAATCGCTTCCAACTTGTCTTGTACACCGCGAACGAATTCCGAGTCCGGCAGGCATTTCTGTAATTGCATCGAATAAATCATGTCATCTTTTACTTCGCTGGAATCGCATAGATTAAAATTGAGAAGCGGATAACACCATCTATCAACATCTTAATTAACGCACTTCCGTGGGTGTTTAGGAATGTGCCTCATTGCCTCGCGTTTTGGAAAGGAAAATGAACTCGGCGTAGTTTCGGATGTCTAGGTCTCCTTAAACTTGATTTGTGCTCAATTACGATGCGTCCACGATACCGTCACCCACTCCTTCCCCTCTTCTTGGTCAATCTCTTATAATAAACTCTACGAAGAAGACGACGAAGAACCTCGCAACGGCGTCGCGACAATTTTATTTATACACCGAAGAACCACCCGCGTTTCGTTAAGAGACTAAAGAGTGAGATAGAGATAAGAGGAGGGGAAGACGGAGAAGGAGCTAAGGTATCTGGCAATTCATTCCGTGTTTTATAACCGCGCGAATATAGCGTCCGCTGATTCACGACAACGTACTTCCCGGATTATTTCGATCTCACTTTCTAAAGTTAGCGCAAAGGATTAAACTCTACTTGCTTTTAGGAACGGAAGGTGGATCAGGGGGGAGGGAGGTTTTGCTCGATTTTCACAATAAACAAGAGGGGGTGTCGCTGTGGTAATTCTGACGTTGGCGCAGGTGCGTCGAGGAAACATCTATCAAGATGGTGCGATAGCGAAAGCCCGTGCCGGATCAACGACAGAGTGAGGAACAGAGAGGGTCAAAAACAAGGGAAAATCAACCCTCCGAGACGACGTCATCGTCCTCAGAACTCAAAGCCGGAGAAGACGCTTTCTACGGGTCTTAACCCTTCTGCGATCAAACCAGATCTACAGGAATTAGTGTCCACCCTTATGAGAGAGTGATACGTGTGTTTCGGGTTTCAAAATTTCGGATTAACCCAAGGGTAAATCTCCTGATAGTCATACCTTTCATTCCAGAAGAGAGGAAAGTATCAGGACAATAATAAAAAAAATTTCGACTACCATGGCAATAAAAGAAAGTAAGAATTTAATTAAATTAAATGAACGGACAGTATGCGTAAATTATATTAAATGCACAACATGCGCAAATTATATTGAAATCACCAGGAATCAAACGATGTGCACTCGTGGGAACACAGTCCGTGTGAGGCATCGCGAGTAGAAAAGCAAGGAGTCCCAAGATCGTTTTTCGCTTCATAAAACGTTAGCGAACTATCTCGAGAACTCAAGCGTGTGAGCACAGAATACCGACGGGTGCCTATCGACTAAAGTCGTCGGTCCAGATACGAAAATCGTAAAACCGCTACATAATAGCGACTCAGTAGTAGGTGTACAAGCGTATAGGCTAAGAGGTACTTATCTTCGCCGAGATTAAAAGTGCGTAAAACTTATATAACTACTTAAAGGTTTCCATCTCTGAGAGGCAAGTTTACGAATCGACATAAGTAAATGAATGAATAATCACACTGATCAACTAAATGTGACCTTCATGTCTATAAAATGGGACGCGTCGTTTTCAGAGTAATTTTTCGTACTGAATTCTTATCCGACCTTTAAAAAATTGTGAAACCTACTATCGCTTTCTTTATACAAATATCTACATATACTTACAGAGTGAATTGTTAAAAATGTTTTATAAAATGCAATTGGTTATAAAAGCTAGATCAATTAGAACAAATATTTTTCTAAGTGCTTTTACTTTGATACAATAATCCTTATTCATGAAGCATTACTCACTTTGGAGAGCATAAAAAATAGTTGTTAAAAAGGAAGCACGTCATGGAAAATATCTATTCGTATTCACTCGTTGAAAGACATGAAATCCGATACATATATCGGAAAATCAATTTACATATTCTTTTCTCTCTTTGCGATAATAAATCTTCTGAGTTTTTACAAAAGCATACGCTGCAGGGCAGCTAGGTGATTTCACGTGTGCCATAAATGCATCGGGAATTATTGCAGGTACTCTGAAAATTATTGCACGCCGACGCTTATCTGCAAGACGATCTCAATCGATCGCGATCAAGTATCACAAGTATACACACAAAACCGATTACTGAGCAATGCTTAGAGTACTCACCAGTTGTTAACTTGCAGGATCGTTAGTCCCGTGTCCTGCGCTAGCTGCTTTTTCTGGTCTTCCGAGGGATACGGATGCTGTAACAGAAAAGAATGCAATCAATTAGTCCACAATTAAATCTCTTGCAAACTTCTTTAAACTGAAAGTATTCTCAGTGACAAATTATACTTCAAACTTCTTCCGAGAAGGCTTAAAATTGTACCTATGTTACTTCTACATAAAACTCGAGATAATGATGAAACGGGAAAAAGGTAACTGACGATTATTCCGTGCACGGTCGCTGAGACGTTATACGGTGCAGAAAATTCAGGATTTCGGTATGCAGAGCGTCGCATAAATGGAGAATGTGGGTTAGGTTAGGTTGCACTGACGAAAGCGTATATATACCGGCAACGCGATGCTCTCCGCATTACAAGCTCTCTGTACCCGGGGCGCATCTGCGAAATATTATTTATTGCCAGAGAAAAAGGTTCGCAAAAACTAAGCATACAGGCGGAAAATGGCGGACGCTCGTTGCATCGCCATGCTAAAATTTTATAGACAGTAAAAGCAAAATACTATTTTTTTATTGATGCACTTAATCTCAGCATGAACATACGTAAATTACAAAAAGGACAATCTGCAATTAACTTTTAAAAAATACAAAACTGCAATCTGTGAAGGAAACAAATTTTTTCAGTTGACAGGAGTTAGTAAGGTACAATATATTTTGCGGAGGCAATTAAAAAATAATAAAAAGGATTGGGACTCAATGACAGGACAGTGCCGAGGGGGGTGTAAATTGCAGAGTAGCTAGGGACTCAGCTACATAAAAGCCGCATGCATACCGCGAAGCCGAACCGCATCATATTTTTGCATAATTAGCACGTGGCGCTGGCGGTATTACGATCTCGCGGACTTTTTGCGAAGCCTGCGGTATTTTTGGAAACCGCGCTAGCGGCCGCAACCCAACTTCCCCCCTTGCCGGTATATCATGTTTCTTGGAGGCGAGCCACAAAGTGAGCTACCACCGCTAGTACTCGCCACTGGTTTCTACCGTCCATTGTGCCTCAACGATCCAAGCGTGCGCAATTCTTATCCTAATTAAATCGGCGCTGCCATTGTTAACGAAAACCACGGAGTTCTGCTTTCGCAACAAAAAAAAAAATACAAAACTGAATGAGAAACTGAAAACTCTAGAGCAGCTATTAAATTTCTAATTAATTCGTCTTGCTGATCTCAGAGACGTTTTCAGGATCGATGCATACCTGTAACGAGGAATCAGTAAATTGGGTACAGCAGGTGCGTGAAACAACGCCCGGGGAACACGGTTGAATTAGCAAGGATGGAACTGTGAGGCGGTGAATTAGAGAACCGAGAATATGGAACCTCTCTCTCAAGCTTTCTGCAAATTCTCTTTCATCTCTCTCGGATCCCAGCCGTTGGTATATGCATAAAACAATCAAGATAATTGTCGAAGCTTCGTGGGGACTGCCTCCGCTCGTGGTACCCTTCCCCGTTGCAATCGTTGTGGAGAAAGAGAGAAGAACCAAGAGAAAAGAGAGAAAGCACGAACTATCCAATTACATTGAAAACAATAGTCTTAAGTGCTGCCTGCGGCCCGTTCTGGTCTACCCTTGCCTCTCAACCCCAATGCTTTTCCAGAAGGGATCTCGACGGAACCCCTCCCATTCCCTCCCCCACAATACCTAGGAGAATTAGTCAGAAACAACTAGGCCAGACTACTTAAGCTATTCTAAAACTATTCACCTCCTAAAAATAAATTTGAACAATGGAACGAACAGAAAAATAAATTCATCAATAAAAAAAAAAAATTAGGGAAATCCAAGAACAATCGAATCCTTTGAGGAGGAAGGAATTAAACCATTGGAGGGTCTAAAAGCTGGGGCAAACAAGCAATAAAATGAAAATGAGCGGTAAAGAGACTGTATATGAGAACCATTCCAACCTTTCGCCGCTGATGGAAGGGGCTTAAACGAGCAAAGCAAAAGCGGAGCTTAGTGTGTAAATGAGTCTATAGTTTAGTCCGATTGCCTTGAGACGACCACTTCGCGGTACCACGTCCCTTTAAGCACCTACCTTGAACAGGAATACACTTCCTTCTGGAAGGACTGGATCGACTTTAATTGCTTCCAGTCATCCAGCACTCTTCAAAGATTCCCAAAGAGCCATTTCGATGCGACCAGACATTTTCATTGACCGAATTCTCTTTCCGTCAAGAATCTCAATGATCGATGATAATTATACGTACATATTAGACAAAGTATTCTTGACACAACCTCGTAAGGAAATGGAATTGGAAAGCATCAGAGTGAGAGAAGTTTTAAATTAGACTTAAAAAATTAAATCTCTGGCTGAGTATCGAAAACGATCTGCCAAGTTTCGTCGACAGACATGGACGCGTCATTATCGACCTCGGGTGACAATTTGTCCTGCACGTTGCTGCGTCAGATTGTCAATGTCGATGGGCGTGGAGACTCGTATCAGACGTAGTCCTACTAGAGAGCCACGTCCAGGGACTACGAAAGCAAAGTCCCCGGTGCCGAATGACACGTCGATGACGACCTGACTGCTGACTCTGGCTAACAAGCGGGGCGTTTGGGGCGTGGGATTCACAGGAGATCGCGCCTCGTCATCACGCTTCTCCTGATGGCACGAGTGCGATGGTTAAGTGGAAAGAGGATGACAAATGGACTATCTTTCTCAGTCTCTAAACTGCAACTTGAGTCTTGTCACGGATCTGCGAATGAAGTTCTACAAGCAATTTGTCGGTAGTGGGTTCAGAAATTTAGAGAGGCAAGGTAAAAAATAACAGTTGTCAACATTTTCTCATCCAGCAACTGCATCGAGTGATGATATGACAAATTTTTTATTTTTTGTTGACAATGGATTTATTCATCCTCAGACTAATTTTTAAGGCCTGGCCCATGTAGGAAGAATTTTATTCGTATACCTTAACTGAAGATTGTTTATTAAGAAACTTTTGGATGCGAAATCCAGGACCATCGATCTCCCCAACAATAGCCTTCGAAACCCTCACTTCAATCGACAAGGAGTGTCCACGCAGGGTGAATGACATGGTCTCCCTAGATTTCCCACGTGATGAATTGTCGAGAAAAGACGGCTGGTGTCCTATAGCATGTAATTACGGGGAAACACAATGGAATGTACGAAGCTATGTGCGACGCGCCTGCTATGAGTTTCGTCCCGATATGAGAGGACTGATAAGCCGAACCCAAACCGGTGGTATGTCGACTCGGAGAATTCGAATGGATGCCGACCGTAGCTCTATCTTCCAAGATACAT
>JAUELO010000237.1:808172-818395 GCA_032357855.1 Amphibolips quercusostensackenii | reverse complement strand
GAGCACTCTTTTCTCTATATTTCTTCACTTTCTGTGCTGTTTCACTTGAAGGCAAAACGATTACCGACGGAGGCGGAGGAAGGCTACGGATTGCCGACCAGTCCGCGAAAAACACTTTTCCTAACACCGAGACACTTTCGCGGGTGTTCCTCGTCACTCGTAGGAGCCCTCGGTCACGCTGGGAGAAAACCAATCGGACCCGAGACGCGCGTCTCGTCGTGGCGTCAGCAGAGCTTAGCCCGCCAGGAGGATTTCGTATCCTGCTTCCTCATCCTTATCAGAGGATCCTCCTTAATAAACNNNNAGGTCGAGCCGCTTCGTCACTGGCGTCGCATCACCGGTTTCCGAGCACGTGGTCTCTCAGCCGGTCCTCCTGATTCCGATCCTATCTCTGAATTTCTCCACGGACCCTTCTTCTCTAAATAAAATTTGCAAATAGACTTTGCAAATCGATTATTCAATCCTGGTGCCTTCAATTCAACGAGGAACACGGGAATCACTCACGAACGATCACAACATCTACTTGTCATCCCCGACATACGACATCTCACTGATTCACAAACACGATGTCACAGAAATCACGATACATCTCTCAAAACTTGCAACTTAAAAAACCGAACCGTCACTCGAAACCGGTCACCGAGTATTTTTCTCACCGCGCGAGTCCTGCCTCGATCCTGCAACCAGGACGGATCTGGAAATAAATCTCACCAACTTACTATCCTCAATCTTGAACTTGGTGAAAAATTTGTTACTTTTTCTTAGCGGGAAATTTTCGTTTTGCGCTTCCTCGTACGTTGAAAGGAGAGGCGGCGGACGTAAACGTTTTTCGAAAATTACACGAAGCGAGCGTAAACAGCCTAGCGAGCGTCTAGATCCTGCGCCGTCCGCAGTCGTTCGCCAACTGTCAATCACCGGCGACTAGCGTTAGGGAGTGGGAGGCGCGTAGACACACCCACATCGTGCGGCCAATGCGCCAAGGCCCCACCCCCTGAGACTAGCGCTGCGGTGGCAAATTGAGGAACTACGGCGCTCCGCCATCGCTAGACTCACACAACGAAGACCGTACTCATGGATACGAGGTAGGTGCGAAACACACTCACACGATCCGCAAGGCGGCGGTCTCGGCGTTTCCCCTGCCTAGGGTTCTTTTTCCCCCACCAGGAGGACCAGGCTTCCCACCTTTTTCCAGGCTATCCCCACTGTTTGGCAGAAACCCCCTCTGAGCCTCTTCATGAGGCTGCTTGCTATACGTTTCCACGAGAAGCTTTCCCGCTCGAGCCAAGAACCACGCTCTTCTCATATTCCAAAAGGCGAGAGAGTTGCAAGTCTCGTGAAGGGACGATTCCGTCAAATAAGAGAATTTAAAATTGGGTGATTCTAGAATGATAGAGTGTTTGGAATATCTTTGAATTTTTAAAAACTTTTATTTTTTTCTATGTCATGAAAAATTCCGGTAATGGAGAGCAGAAGGGTAGCTTTAATCAGTTTCGCAGAGGACGTATTGTGGAAGTTATTTTTTTGTGTATAAGTTTTTAATGCTCATTATCATTATTTATTATTGTGTCTAATGAAATTATTTTAAGAAAAAAAAACAATTTACTGATAACAGCATTATGGCAAAATAGACAGATTTTTTTTGTAATATTTAAAGAAATATAAGTATCAATAATTGCTGGTCTGGGTATAAAATTTTAAGAAATATTTTTTAGGCGAGCCAAAATAATTTAATTTTGATTTAATTCTATATTCACTAATCTTGAATGAGTAAGAATTCTAAATTATTTTTATTCATTCATGCATCAATTTTACTCATTCACTGAATTTTTGGACTGATCAGTAACTCGCAATGTTTTTTACATAAATATTAATAAAAATAGTTTAATTTATTTTTTGCAACACGTACCTGACAATGGCATTTTCCGTGTTTGCAAAGTGTACGCACAGTGCCAGATTTGAGAGATAAGCGCGCGGAAATATGTGTACGGGAATACCATATTCCCGCATACTAATCTCACAGTAGAGGAATCTTACACTTTGCGCAGAATCTACACACTCTTCGCAAAAAATATCATGTGTGACGAAGTTGATCAACACATTTTTTTAGGGAAAACATATATGTTAAAATCGTAAGAGTAAACGTTATCAGTATCTAGACAGTGTATTCGTGCGTTTGCATTCAAATTGAAGGCTAACTACTTGGTTTAACAAACAGCAAAAATCAACTACATAATTTTCTTGAGACTTGGTCCAAGTTGCCGGAAGAAAAATTACAGATCTGTCCTCAGTTTAAAGTTTGCATATGCTTAGACTTATGTTAAAACATAGGTTCATGTCCACCTAAGTTTGGTTATTTTAACAAATAATTAATTTTCACGTGAATTTGACGAAGAATGTAGTCTTTTAAAAAAATTGTATTAATTAAAGAATCCAGTGAAAAATTGTTAATTTATTAAAATGTCATAAAAAATATCATAAAATATTTGGAAACGTGACAAGTAATTTTATTTTATTTTTCAAAAATGTTCCATAATTTTTAGAAACAATAAATAATTAAATTATATATTATTTCATGATAGCTGTGATATTAAGAATGATTAAATTAATTAAATAATTTACTTGTTGATTGTTTTTTGCAAATCATTTAAGAAAAATAAAATAATATCCTTGATCACTTTTACAAATGATTTTGTGACATTTTCATGAAATTTTATAAATTATACATTTTTCACTGGATTCTTTAATTAATAATATCGTTGTTGAAAATAGTACATTAGGTTTAAAAATAGGTCTAAACTTACGACAGACCTGGTTTTTTCTTCCGGCCACTTGGACCAAGTCACAAGAAAAGACCAGGTTTTTCGGGAAGTATGCATTGTTTGGATTTGACTGAAGATTAGTGACTTTTGACTGGAAAATAATTAAATTAAAACTAAATGAGTCACTGACTTCATTTTTGCTTTCCAATAATTGATTGTTAATTAATTTGGATTGAAATTACAAAATGATTTAAGACGGTGATAATAAAAATTAAAATGTTGTTAACCTGTGAGAGTCACTCATTGTATATATAGGTTTTGGAAGTTTGTCATCTTCAACATATCGTACATTATTTTTACTTAAGTTTCTGTAAATATTGGAGAAAAATATGTTTTCACTGTATATTTTTGAAAGTACATTTGTTTTAAACTGAAAAAATAGTTTTTTACCACATATTTTTTTCAGTTAACCACGAACAACTGAAAAATTAAGAAATTCATTTCGAAGCAGAAATTTTATTGGAGTAAAAAACCATTTCTTCAAACAGTGCAAACCAAAAAAATATCATTGAATTAAAGACAAATTTCTCTGAATCGAATAATCTTTTTTCTGTAGTTTATACTTACTCTTGTAAGTCTTGTAGAATTATTATGCTTGAAACAAAGATGTATTATATAATTTTCCTTATACTTACTTAAGTATTTTAGAATGCAACAAAATATAATATTTGTTCTGCATATTTGAATCAGCGAGATTGAATTTGTGAAATTTACCACAACAATGTAATAGTTAACTTTTTACAGCATTTAAGCCACTTGCCGATAAGAATGATCTTTGTGGTTTTCTATGACCTTATTCTTAATTATTTTTAACTAATTTTGATTTGGCTAGTGATTATAATCTTGCAGCACTTTGATGCTAATGGGTCCGCGTAGAAAGCTTTACTTAATGGATGTCATCAGTGTAAAGAGTATGATCTTACTACATGGGATTATCAGTAAGTTTGCGTCTTTTTTGTTATCCATGACACATTATCACTTCGTGGAGCTCTTCGCTTGGGGTGATTGCTAGAGAAATTGTTCAGCGACCTGTGTTGGAGCAGTGTTGCGAAACGAAGATATTATTTTAAAAAGCAACACACCCATACCACGAAAGGGATTTGGCTTAATGGTGCAATAACAATAATAATAATACATTTATATGTTGTTGTACCTATTAATATTTTCGATCTCTCTGCATCTATATCAGCGACATTTTACTGATTCATTTTCTGAATTTCACTGATTAACAGCACATACACGCAAATTGAAATCCTGCGTTGTGGAATATGTAATTCAATGTTTATAAATCATCATCGAATGTTTAGTACTACTTTTGAAAAGAGTTCTGGGCAATTATGAAATCGAAATGAAACACGCAGCTGATTTGCAGCAGTTTTAAAACTGGGTCGCAAACGTGTGGTTTGAAACTTTGAACAGTATTCGGGACCGGGTGAGTAATGTAGCGACAACGACAACGACAACGGGGAGGTCCAAACCTCGGATGCTGTCACCGATATCACTTCGTGTCTATCCCCATCCTGGGCGCTTCACTTTGTTCGATTTTATGACCTTCACACCCCACGTCTACAACATTGATGCAAAATGACTTCACCCACTTTTCCTCATTAGGACATCAACACTTTCTTCAAATTTTCCAAAAGCAAGTTTCTCATACTCTATAGACCTGAATAATTTCAAATTTGAATAATTCAATCAGTACTATGAACTTCGATTAACAGTTCAGTTATTTGGTGAGTTTTACTGATTAAAATAGTGAGAGTACAGATGAAAGAGATATGTACAATGAAAACTAAATAATAACTTTAAATCTTTGAATCACCTTTGGCTTTAACATAAATGTATAATATTAGTAATAATTATTATTCTTGATAAACTGATTTGAGGGTGCCAGCAATTGTTAGGAATATTACTGACGGAAGTATGAATACATTGTGATAATTATTCGAAGAATTTTATTGCCGCAATTAACTTTGTGTTTTTCAGAAAAATAAAATATTGCCCGAAAAGGTCATAATTCTGGGCATAAGGACTGAGAAGCTCATGGTCAGTTGGTCAGGTAATAAATTCTAGTAAGTCTACTGACCTGGTCCGAATTGGATTAATTAAGATCTTGAATGCCGAAACCTCCGAGTAACTTTTATTGTTAGTATTGTGACAAAGTTATTAAGCTGCGGAAAGGGGGTTGGAACTATGGTTAACCTTTTTGATGAAGAAAGTGTATGCTTGCCTGGCTAATTCGTAGGTGTCTACGAGTATTGTTGTTCACTTAGCATGGGTTTTTACCTGTTCGGGCTGCACTTCCGTCCCTGTTGTTTTGCAATAAATCACGCAGGCAGATATAGCATGCTGAGCTGTATAGCACTATCAACTATAGTACATACTAGCTATAGTTATAGAGCCTTGTCCCTATATATTTTCCTGTCATGCTACCCTGGACTCCTGGAGGACGTCAACTACTTTGGGTCGTTAACTTTGTCACAACATCTCTTATACCAATTTCAGTGGTTGCTTGTACCGCTTTCATTTGTATTATAGAAGACAAAAATATTAGAAAGTAAAACGAGTGACATTAAAATATGCCTGATTCGAATTTCGAATAGATTGGTACATTTCAGTTGATTATTTTATTCTTTACTGATTGGATAATGATTGACACATCGTTTGATTGATTGCTTCTTTATCTATGAACTATATTTCAGGATACAATATGCTAATTAGTAGGTTGATTAATAAATAAAGAGATATTTATCTAGTTTTATATTACGAGCTGTCTACCGTTGCGGAATTTTCCGTAAGACAAACTAATACTGAATAAGATGTCAATTAATTCAATGTGTAATTGCTTTACGATAAATTTTAATTATAACACGAATATTTCAAATAGGTGATTCACAAAAACGTTTTGAAAAAATGATATGTTATATTCTACAAGAAAAATGGAATATATATGAAGACATGAGAATGACAACTAGATATGGACCATATGAATTTGGCACTTTGTTACATTCAAAATAAGGTATTAGAGGTGTCAACTTCAAATGCTCCTAATACAGTTGTTATTCCTATGCCTTCATCATATATGGTTCTTTTGAATGCTTTCGAAAATATTTTAAGGATTGTAAATGTGTGAACCATTGAAGTCGCAGTTACAGTAATCCGATTAGGGCCTATGTTTATTAAACTATTGTCTATCTTGAATACGCAAATTTTCGGAAGAACCACAGCTGCTATCTCTTTCATAATTGTCGAATCCAAACTAATCCTATAATAATACCACTCTGCCGTCCTTAAGTTATCCTCAACTCTTAAGCACATAATTATGATTTTCCACGTAACAAGGGACGTCCTGGAGTGCATAATACGTACAAATCGTGCCCTTGCATCTATATTCTAATACCGATTTTAAATTCATAGAAGTTCATATTAACCCCTTCTAAATATGCTAAATATTTTTAGGGTTTCTTTATTTATTGTAGAATTATTATACGAAATTATATTCTGCTTACAATTGGGGATGAAAGGTGTTGAAAAATATTTTTTCAACGCCCACTTTGAAAGTGATGTCTTCCATTCCTCTAAATCTAAATGATGTGTAAGGTGGTCATTTTTATACATATAGTTTTAGAGCTAATAAAAAAAATGTATATACTTGACTTCATGATTTGCGAGCATCAAGAAATACAACACCAATCCGATTAACGGAGTCGAATGTCCGAAATCCTGTTTTTCCAGTGCACTTATAATACGGCGCAACCTCAAGCACTTGCACTCACTCATCTCTCAATCTGCCCAGCCATTCTAATTTTAATTTTGTTTATAAACGCTCTCTGAACGACAAAATCTGTTTCATTTTCATTAGACGCATGAAGTACGTGACGAGACGTGATAAGTGATTAAGAAAGTAAATACCGTGATTTACGAAAAACTTATAAAGTAGAAGAAATCTGTTTGAATAAATTGTGTTTTATAAAATTGAAATATCCAAAAAATTATTTGAACTGAGCAAATAATGCACTTTGAGTTAATAATAATTGTGCTTCCTCATACACTGCAAAGAAATTCGGAAATTTTTCCCATCTTTCGTCACGGAATATTCCTACATTTGTTAGGGGAAATATTTTTTCCGAAAAATGCATAGGTAATTTCCCCTAATTTTACTTGGAAATGTTAGGGAATGAACAAAGCCATATAAGAATGGGCAAGTTTCTTATAATTTGATAGGGAATATTTATTATTATTTTGACTAATCAAATAGAAATTTCCACTTTTATATCAAACAGACTACCGTACATTTAACACTGTCCACAAGTTGTAACAGGCTCGGCTGCGGATTGCGGGAAAAATAACGTCAGTTTCAATAGAAATCAAAATTTACTCTCAAAATATTAAGATTCTGAATGCGAGTGAAAAAAATTTGATCTAAAAAATTTAGCCAATTCAGACAAAATTTTCCAAGAATTTTGCGGTTAAAATTTCACAGGCTTTAAAAATCGGCTTTTGGTAGAAATTAAAAATCGAATTTTCATTTAACAAAAAAAAAAAAAAAAGAAACTTGCTTCTTAGTAAGGTACGGCCATCAGTCGACTACTATCTGAATGAACGGCTATCTATTTTCGAGTACTAAGCTAAAATGTTATGTTTACAGAATAACTAAAAATTTTCACAATCGTGGGAATGAAAAAAAACGACATTTTTAACCATTTGATCATATTATTGGCACTAATACGAGGTCCTGCAAACTAAATATTGTCGAACACGGGGTGATTTTTAATTAATATAATTCAATAGAATGTTTATAGCTATCTCCATACAACAATTTTCATCTTGTAAAATCTTTTAAGTTTGTAATTTTTTTCAAATATTAGGACTATAGCAACATAATAAGTACCAAATTTGTTTATTTTTACAATATGAATCAGTTAATATATTTAGCAAAATCCTACACCAAATAAAGTTATGAATATGTAACGATTTTCACTTTTTTGTAACGTTTATGTTAGAGAAAATCTTTCTCAATTTTCAGAATATAGCATGCTGTGATTAATAGATTTATTCGATAATTTTTTGAAATGGCATTTTTTTATTGTACTTTATACTATACTATAACGTGTAGATTATCGGTAATATTTCAAACAAAAAATTACGCATTACTTCAGCCAAAAAAGGTCGTAAGCCACATGCGAAAAAAGGTTGTATCCCACTTTTTAAAAGAAATAATGTATGACGTCGCTGTATAATTAAAATGGTGATACATAAATTTTGAGAACTACTGCGAAAACTGGAAATTACATTTCCATGTAAATGTGTTTTTTGAAGACTTATTATTTTCTTGAAATATGTATTTTTCTATAGTAAGTTGGTTACGACCTTCTAAACCTTGGTTAATTCTTCTAAACCTTCTTAACACTACAATTTGTTTTTTGTCTCTTCTGTAAAATTTCTTTTTTGTGGCTTATCAACTAAAGCAATAATTACATGGACAATATGTCGAAAAAATGAGTAGTATTTTTATAATAATAAACTAAGAAAAGTGATGCAGACAATAAAATAATTTTGTAGGTATTTAGACAAACAAAAAATTTTGCTGGTTCAACCAAGTTTTTGATTGCATAGCAAAACGTTTTGCTGAACTAACAAAAATGTTTTTTTTTATGTCATGTTTTTGACCAGGATGAGAAAATGTGAAGTCGATATTATTTTTTTTTTTTTGAACTGCTGGTCCTTTATTTAATTTTTTAAAATCTTTCGCCTACAAAGACTTTTTTTGCTATTATATAATAACAAAAGTGCTTACTTCCCAGTACAACTTTTTTGAAATTAGGATATAGTTTGTACTAAACTTACCCTTACCTTGCAACCGTGTGCAAAAGTCCACAAAACGTTTTCAAAATATAATTTTGTACTATCTTATACTATGTGGAAACGTGTAGTGAAGTTTTGAATTAAGTTTTTTCACTTTTTCCACTTTTTGGAGAGTGATATTGCATTTTTAGATAAAATAATATTAGTGGGCCAACACATTCTGATGCATACCTGTGCGTCCCAGGGAAAAGAGTGGAAAAAACCTACCCCATAATGAATAATATAGTAAACAATTATATTTTGTAGATTTAAGTTTTGTGGACTTTTATACACGGTCGTATGTCAAGGTTAAATTTAGTACAAACTATATCTTTTATTTACAAAAGTTGTACATGAAAGTAAAAACTTTTGCTATTTTATAATAGTAAAAAAAATTTTCTGTAGGCATACTTAGGATGGCTAGGATGTATATAGGATATATTTTGCAAAAGAGGCTCTTCATCGAAGAGCGAAAGCTTTTAGAAAAGAAAATAAAGGTCTCGTAGTTCAAAAAAAAATTAACATCGATTCACATAATAAAAATTTTGTTGACCCATCAAAATAACATCTTACTGCACAAATATTGTTCTCCTTTTAATAAACAAATATGTATTTCAGCAGGCTAAAAGGGGATAATATTTCAATTCTGCACGTAAATAAAAGTTTTTAACGATTACATTCGATGAGAAAGAAAAGGTTTTTGAAATTGGCACTGAAATCAAATACTGGCAGCATGGTCGTTAGAATGATGCCGATATTTGTGAGTAGTTTGACTGACCGATGCTGTTCAAATTCCGCTGAAGGACATCATCACTTATAATATGTCACCCTCTTTGCAGTTTTAATGAGAATTTCATAAATTCGTGGATCATTCTGTCATATATGAGGTAATTCTAGTTTTGAAATATAATACACAGAGAAAAAATTTGGAAATTTCACAAAATGAAATTTAATAGCACATAATGTGTGCTTTTTTCAAATACACAGTTTTGTAGGTGCTAGAAAAATTATTATTTTTTTTTTAATTTCTAAAATACGTTCTTATATACTTTAAAATGTAAAAAACGTTATCAAATTATTTTTGTAGAATAAAAATTGATGTTTCAATTATAGCGAACTCAATTAAGATAAAGGGGGTAATTAAATTTATATTACTTTGTCAAAAAGATTATTGAGCAATTAAACACACAATTTATCGTAATTTTATAATAATTACTTAATTGCATTAAGGTGTTATCTGCGTTATCTACTTATCTTCTGCATTTATAATTATAATTGGCCCTATAAGAAACCTAATTGACATTGTACGTCGAGTTAATTTCCCAGAAACTATAAATTGGTTCAAGAAGATCACGAAATATAACAATCATGAATATTTTCATAATCACTTGAATAAACGTAAAATAAAATTTAAAGACTCCCCAGAGCATTGCAGGTTAAAAAAATCCCGCTCGTAATAAATATCAAATTATCCTGCTGAATAATTGCATATAAACACACTCGGGTGCTGATATGATGACGCTAATATGTGACATTATTTTATGAAAAGCGAGTTCAGGC
>JAUELO010000237.1:763095-780769 GCA_032357855.1 Amphibolips quercusostensackenii | reverse complement strand
TTAACCAACGACCTCTAAAACCTCCTTGTACAAGTTTTTGAGTGAATCAGATGTGATTTTTCAGTAGTCGTCCGCCATATTATTCCGCCATTTTGTTTTTCGAAAAATTCAATATCAAATTCTCAATCAGCGACCTTCAAAACCCCCTTATACTATTTTTAGAGTGAATCAGATAAAATTTCTCGATATTCGTCCGCCATTTTGAATCCACCATTTTGTTTTCGACGAATTCAATATCAAATTCTTAATCAGAGACCTCGAATACCCCAATATGCCAAGTTTGAGATAAATCGGATGACATTTTCGACTTTTGACCAGCTTTTCGGGTTTTTCAACCACTGTGCGTCGTTTTAAAAGTTGAATTTTTCAATAACGGTTTGCGTTGACGTACATTTTGAAATAATTTATATTTACGCAATTACCATGATCGTTTATTTAAATATTTGATGTTTTGCACATTGCTACTTTACTTGCATGGCGAATGTCTTAAATCTCTTTAGAAAAACTGTAGATTTGAAGGTATTTTGGGAATAGGACCAACTACGATTTTGGTGTTTTCATATATTAATTAAACCATATAGAATGCATAAAAATGAATTACCGAAGTCACTGTGTCTTGTGAAAGAATAATTTAAAGAGTCTCCATGACTTTTTCTTCTACTTTTAACTTCTGATATTCTATACCTTCTTTTGTTTGTTCTTTTCTAGAAAAATTCGTAAGAGATGTGTCGGCTTGTGACTTGAGCTAGACACCATTTACGGAGAAGTGACTTGTTGGTAACGAGGTTGCGATTGTTCTTCCCGGTGCCTCTCTTAGTCGTACAAAAGAATGTCGGATCGAGTAGGAAGTCCTTCCGAAAAAGATCCAGCGGTGTAAACACCGTCGACCAAAAGGACGAGTCAACCTTTACCAGCGCGAAAGAATGATGTGGCGCGGGAAGCTATTCTTCAAGACCCTTCTTTCGTCCTTTCCCGCGGCAGGGTGGCCACCACAAGGGGCAAAAAGCCTCACAGAGGTGTACAAAAGAAAGAAATTGCTACGGATCTAAAGCAACGCGTCGCTAACTTAAACGACTGCTCTTCGTTCCTATTGGTATCACTCCTTTCGTAAAAAAAATGTCCTCAAAGATATCAAGCCATTTTTTGAAAATTTACTTCAAAGATAAAAGACATTTTATGCAAATCAATATGTCAATTAATATTGGCTTCAGAAAGCCTGACAATTATAGGCAGTTAAGAAAACCAGACCTTTAGGGAACTCCTCGTGTGAAGCGTTGACTTTAGTTTAATTGCTTGGTTGAATCATGCCGATGAGGCCATTCTTTCCTTTTCTGTCTACTCTTTTTACCTAATTTTTTCTTTTTTCCAAATTACTCAACCACTCTACCACCTTATCCTTTTTATGTAGAATTTTTCTCACAGTCTCTTCTCCACTTTTCACAACTGCATCGCAATCATTCAGTCAACGTACTAGTGTTGCTATTTTTCTTTTACATATAATATACACGCTTTTTCTTCATCTCTAGTACAATGTATTTATTATATTCTTCCACATTACTGCATCTCACACAAGCAATCACTTTTGTCTCCATCTTTCTTCCATTCTCTCCATGTGTTTTGCTTTTCAATCTATCCTTATCCACTTGTAATTTTTATTGTACATCATAGCTTTACTAATCTTACAGTCGCTACTGTTAAGTTCTTTGATTATTGTACTTTTGATAAGTTCTTATACCTTCGTTTTCTATTCATGCTCTCTCTATTAACTAATTCCCTTGATCCCCCATTTTTGTTCATATATATCTTTTTCTTTTTTTCAAAATTCATTTACCTTTCCATCTCCCTCTTTCAATTTCTTTCGCAACCAAGCAAGCTTGTGCTATTTTTCAACCACCTCATTCCATCTACTTCCTTGAACAATATAGAATATATACCACAAAGTCCATCGATACCCCTATATCTTTACCTCTTACAATATTACACGTGCTCCTAAATACCTTATACATACATTCACATGCATAAATTCTTGCCTTTATAATCCTCTTCCTTCAAAAAGGCATCTTTTGACTTACTGTGCGCGAAATCGAGAGAGTTATATAGTGCAACCTACGAAAAATTCGAGTAGTGGAAAAGAGCAATAAACAGCATCACATCCGAAAACGCATCCCACGCACGCCACCAATAATTAAAAAAAAAGATAAAATTTATTAGACTTATTACTGGGTAAGAGCCACATTTCTTTTTTAGTGCCTTTACATGCGCTTGGTTCGCCGACTTGAAAAGAGAGATCACGCTCAATCCGTTATGCAGCAAAACACGCTATTCGTTTTCCGCGTCTCTACCAAAAAAATTTCAATGCATGCCACGGAGATGTCTTTTCACAGCGCGGGCAATATTTTCGAAACTCGTGTCCGGCTTGGGCCTTCGGCACTTGCCGGAACTTGCAATATTAATGCTGTATAAACCCTTTCTTCTATTCGCCTGTAAATCCCTCTTAACTAACTCTTTTAATTTGTTTCTTGTTTATTCACAACTGCAATACCCGTACCTTATCCCAAAACTATCTCCTGTCTGTTTTCTTATATTTCTTGAGATATACTTGTTTTGTCGCAGACGTTCTTCTTTCATTCTCTAAACATGCGAAACCATCTTTTACTCTTGTCAAATAGTGTTTTTGCTACACCACATTTTTGGAGAATCCTCTCATTATTGACCTTGTCCATTAGCGTTTTGTCGCACACATTGCGCAAGTATTGCATGCCAACCGCAATAATTTTACTCTTATCCTTTTTTTTGGTAGGTCCTGGTATCGCTACCATATACAGCACAGTGGGTACAAGTATAGAATTATATATCGCAATTTTAACTTTATTTGTTACTTTTTTACTTCTGGCAATAGCTCCTACAATGCCGATTACCTTCTTACCCTCGTTTATACGCCCGTGTATCTCTCCATCAGTCTTTCCGCCATGAGTAAATAGACTACCAAGAAACACGTACTTACAAACTTGCTCTATCCTCTCATCTTCTAGGGCAATGTTGAATACTGTTTTCTCACCCTCTCCTTCAAACAACATAATTTTGGTCTTATTTACATAAATGTTCAGGCCACGCACGCATTGCCCCGAGATCTACACCTCCTTCGTCGAGGAGGGCCATTCTTAGGCACCCATGAAAATAATAAACAGCTAAGAGAACATAACGCATTTTTGTCTAAAATCTTGCCTAATACATCGAAACAGTTACTCACTCGCTTTTCCCAGATCAACAAATGCACACAAAAATTTGTTGGGTACTCTCAAACATTTTTCTATGACTTGTCTCATGCTAAATATCTGATCCGCACATGATCTTCCTGTCGTAAATCCACATTTAACTTTCCAGATATTTTCTTCTGTTATTTTTATCACCCTATTATTAAGTATTTTTCAACATATCTTTTATCTCTTTTTCTTTTGTATACTGCGATGATCACCTTTTCCAGTCATCTGGAACTTCCCCTATCTCCCATACATAAATTTTTCAACTCGTGCAGCCTGTGACCGTATTTAAGCATTTTGTCGTGAATAACATTTATATCAGGAGCCAGGACATTTTTTAAGTTCTTAATTATATTCTTAGCCTCAGAGGCACTAATGCTTTCAACCGGGTTTTCCAACGTATCGTCTTCTATGCCGCAATTGCGCTGATCCATAGTTTCACCCACCAATAATTTCTTGTAATTGTCCCTATGACCGTATTTTACTTTGTCCACATCACGTAGTATCTGTACTACTACTATCTTTCTTGTTGTCCTTACGCGCTTGCCAATAAAATAATTTCTTATTTTCTTCGAAAGCGTTTTCCATTTTTTTCTTTTCTTCCTCTTTGATTTCATCCTTGTTATCTTTAACTAGTATTTTTACTTTTTTCTTCTTGTCCTTATAATCATTTTCTAGTCTAATTCTCTTGTAATCGCTAAGCCCTATGATATCCACTTTCTTAGATACGCTTGCTCCTTTTTATTATTCAATAATTTTTTACAATAATCGTATGGAGCACTATTTTTCAAGTTCTAAAAAATTATGGAAATAAGATTTGCCACTTTCACTAATATTTTACCCGGAAGTGGGGTAGGAGGTGACTTTTTTACTTTTGTGTGAATACAGTACATGTTTTTGCTGTTTTTAAGTCTTTTAATAAAATATATTTATGTTGTTAGTCATGAAGAAGTGAACTGCAATGTTCACGAAACGTCGGCAAGATTTGTAGTTTTGCACACGATTAAAACCCGAAAAAATCCTTCTATTTTATATTTATATTACTTATTATAATTAATGTTTCAGGCTTAAGATGGTCACAGCCTAATATGTCAAAGGCATTTTTTGTCAGAGTTGGATTAATCATTATTTATATTTATTATTATTTATGTTATATATTATTTCAAAAAGATCGATGAAAAGAGTGCGAAAAATCTTATTAAACTGTAGCAGACAACTTTTTTTATTGCAAGAGTTAAAAATATAAAAAAACAGGTAGCGTACTCCTACAAAAGTTAAACATTTCACCTCCCCCCTCGGTAAATATTTGTGTAGGTGGCATAGGTTTTTCCCTACATATGTAAGTAGTAGTAGAAATCATTTATAACATTAACATCTACTGATTTCACATTAAACTTACAACGATGTAGAAATATTTTTAAAAACTAAAATATATACAAAAAGCATTCCCAATTAGTCAAAAATCATGATTTTAAATCATTTAATTAAATTTAATGAGAATTTACAGTGCATAAGAACTTTGCTATTACTACTTAGCTTTCGGTGGATATTTATAGGTGCAATTATCAACTTTAAAAAATATTTCGATCAATAAAAACTCATTACCAATAAGAAAAATATCATTTAGTCAAATAAATACATGATTTTTATCCTTTTTTTTTAATTGAATGACAATTTACGATGTATAAGGATTTTGTTATTGCTGCATAGTTTTCGAAGGAGAATGTTAGTTGTAAATACAAATTTTTAGAACCCTTTTCATTTATTACAAAATTTATTCCGTACCAAAATAACAAAAAATTCGCTATTATTCGATATTTTGAGCTTTATATTAATTGCGCGAATATAAGTTATATTTTCTGATCTGCAACTTTTTGTATGAAATCCAAGTACCATACTTCAACTTTGGGACCTCCTCTGAATTCGAAAAAAATATATATTTTTGCTCAGCCTTATTGTAAATTTTATAAGCAATATTCGTTGGATGTACAGCAAAATCCCATGAGGGATAGAAAATTTTCTACAAAGTAATACCTCCATCCAGACTCACTCCGGTGATCCATATTTACCCCGGTTTGCGATACTTTAATAAATATGTACAACTAAATGAATTCTTTTGCTTCTAAAATAACAAAGTATTACATTCAAAAGTAGGCATTAGGTGGAAAAGCGTATAAAGTGAGAAAAGTCGTGCCGGTATTCACGCAGGCCGTCACATTGACATCGGTCAGTCAATTGCACGACAGACGTCAGCTATTCGTAAGACGGACACATTGCAGTCACACGATCTGTGACATTATCGCATTAAATATCGACAGCCGGCTTTCAGCGCAGGGACCGTCGAAAATCTGAAGAAAAATGCCCGAATCTGGTCCCTGGCTTCTCTTCCTTTTTGGGACCTCAAGGCCCGTGGCTCCACTCGCCTACAAACCTACAAACCTACACCCGCTGCGTTCATAATAGGCTTTTGCTTAAGCTCCTCTAATTCCTAGATCCTTTCCTCCATATTGACTGCAACTTCTCTCTCTCTTACTCTCTCATACCAACCCTCTATTTCAGGGCCGTCAGTCCCATGAAACTTTTTTTATCCACACTTTTTCTTAACTTTCTACAAATCTATACTATTTCTTTAATAAAAAAAAAAAACGCATTTTAGGGTTTACTTCCGTTAGATTTAGTAAATTTATTATTATTATTAAGCGTATTATTTATTTAGTAAATGTTGTTAACAGGAATCTGTATCCAGAACAACCTTTTTTTCAGTGAATCTTTCTGTACTTTGCTAAAAGCATATACAATTACACACAAAAAACTGAGGGTACGAAATGTTACAGGTAATTGGTCAAGTAGAGTAAACCTAAAGTGGGTAATTCAAACTGAGTTAAACTTTCCGTGATGAATCCGAGGGTAAATCGCAGATATCTCCGGTGGACTCTGTTAAAGGCAGCACGTTACAAGCCTGCAACCACGGAAAGTTTACCTCAATTTGGGGTAATCAGCTGACTATTACCCTGCTTGAACTATTACCTGCAACGTTTCGTACCCCCAGTTTTTTCTGTATATTGTTACTAGATACTATTTCCAGATGTGTAGGAAACATACCTAATATGATAGATTTGGTTTTCGTTAATCTTCTTTGCCCCTCAAAAAAATGGACATATTATTTTTATTTTTGGTGTTTCTCTGAATTAAAGACATGTCCTTCTCACTATCGATTTCGATCAGACTTTCATCTTTTGGAATTTGCCTACAGCCCTGCATCTTTCTCTCTTACTCTCACTTTAGCTTTAGAAGTTCCCATAGATTATTATAAGAATGCGTCTGCCTCAGTCGCGGGCAGGTAGAATGTAGATTGTAGATGGACAGTGCTCCGCCCCGTGAAGAGAGGACAGGGAGTGACTAGAGATTAGAGAAAGAGAAAAAGAAAAAAGGACATCGAACTAAAAGTCCAAATCCATCGCTGTGAGCGATTCCTAACGCCTAACCTGAAGGATTCTTTTCTGATCATTCAAAATGCTTCGTAAAAAGAATATTTTGCCTCATATGTCCACTTTAAATTTGACGTTTCTCTGACACAATATTAGACATGTTGCGTTGGAAAACAGGGCTTTAAGTATTTTTTACACAATAATTTCTAAAATGTCAAATATTCAGCTAAATAATTGTAGTAATTGTAGTAATCATTTATTTCAAATGAGCGGCAATGCAGCTATAATGAAAAAGTCAATGTCGAAAATGTGAAAATTGACACGGAAAAGGACGTCGATTTATAAAATCGAAAATAACGTCGTCTTCAACGTAAATATTTGTTTATTGTTATTAAACAAAAATTTAAAATATTTATTTTTTTATTTTTTTGTTCCACCAAATATATTTTCAATATTATGGTACAAAACACGCAAAATATTGAAATATTTTTTTCCATAAAAGTATGCAGTCATAGAATAAGAAGTATCATGTTTAAAAACTATTCAAAAATAATTTTTATTCTTAAAAAACAGAGTTGAATTTTAGAAAATGCTATCGAACATTCGAATCGACATGAAAAAATCTGTCGAAAATTTTGACTGATATTGAGGGGAAAATGTTTTAATACTTAGTATGAAAGTACTTACAGTAAATATGATAAAATCCGTTAGAATCCCGTGAAATTACATGAAATCTAATGATATTCCATAAAATATCTTGAAATATTTGAAGCCCTATTAAATCCTTCGAGATTCTGGAAAATTTATTAAAATACCTTATTGAAAGCCTTTAAAATCCCTTAAAATTACTAAAATCCTCAAAAATCTTATAAAATCCCTAAAAAATCCTTCGAAACATTTTTAAATCTTAAAATTCCTTTGAAACACCTTGGAGTCTTTTTCAATATTCTAAAACCTTACAGGTCCTATCAAATTCTTCTAAATCTTCTGAAATTCTGGAAAATTCTTTAGAACCACATACAATTTTTGAAATTTCTTAAAATTATTAGACTCTTTGGAAACTTCTTCAAATTTTTTTAATCTCTTGAAAATTCCTTAAAAACCTTAGAATTAGCCTAAAATATTTTAGAATTTTTTTAGACACTTGGGAATTCCTCGTAATCTTTTAAAAGATCCTTTAATCTTTAAAATCCCTCAAAAGTCTTTCAAATTCTTGAAATCTACTGAAGTGTTTAGGAATTTTTTACAATTTTTTAATCCTTTGAAATCCTTCAATTTTTGTGAAAAAATTCTTTGAAATCCATTAAAATATCCATTAAAATCTTAAAATATTTGAAGCTTTTTGAAATCCTTTGAGATCCTGGAACATTTAATAAAATATTTTATTGAAAACCTTTACCTTATAAAAGCCCTAAGAAGTCCTTCGAAACATTTGTAAACCTTGACAATTCTTTGAAATACCTTTTCACCTTTTTCAATATTCTAAAACCTTACAGGTCCTATAAAATCCTTACTTAGAAGTAGCCCAAAATATTTCAAATCGTTTGAAATCGTTAAAAATATTTTAATTATTTTCAAGGCGCTTGGAAATTCCAGGGAATCTTATGAAATATCTTTAAAATCCCTTAAAAATATTTAAAATTGTTGAAATCTTTAAAAAATGTAACTCAATTCCTGTGAACAAACTCTTTTAAAATCCATGAAAATATTACAAAATTCGATGAAATCTCGCAAAATTACATGCAATCTGATGATATTGCTTGAAATATTTGAAAATATTTGAAGTCATATAAATGAATTCCTTGGAGATCCTGGAAACTTTATTCAAATACCTTATTGCAAATTATTTGTAAATTTTGAAAATCCTCTGAAATCCCTTGAAGTTTTTTTAGAACTTTTTCAACAAATTAGGCAGAACCTAAAGAGATTTAAAAGGAAAGGTTTTTTTCAGACAAAATTTTTCAGACAAAATTTTCTGATAAAATTCTTTGATGAATTGATCAATCAAAAAGAATTTAATTTTAATTTTAATTACTTTAAATTTAAAAGAGTTTTAATGTTTCAAATGCTTTTATTTTGTAGCTAAGTATTTAATATTTAAATTAAAAATTTGTTTAGGAATGGAAGTTTAAAATATTTGTATTTGAGAATTTGACTGTTAATAAGAAACTTATCGCGCACATGGTGCGCACATCATGTATCTAATTTATTTTTTTTTCTCTTAGGTTGCGAGCACTAACAAATAAGTACTACCAACCAGATAACTTTTAAATAAATAAGCAAGTTCATGCCTTTTATTAACATGATCGAATAAAATTATAATAATAATAAATGTGTAGATAAAAAAATGTTTTGGAATAACTTGTGAAAAAGTATAAAATACAGAATAAATGGCTAATATAATTTATACGATGGCATTGCTATCATTAAAATGAATGTTCCAGCTTTAATTCACTTTGTAATATTTTCACTACTTGTTCATAATTTATTAATATTAGGACTTCCAATACATGTGCATTAAAACTCAGTCAGATTCTTCAAATAGTGTAGCATATTAAGATAAAAGAGAAATTCCTCTTAACTGCGAAGTTAAGAAATATTCCTTTTTTATTTTTGATCAAGCTGAAAATATGCAACGTCTAACTTGAATAACGATTTGTTAAATGTATCTCAGAAATGTGCTTTTAAGTATTCCGAATCAAATCAATCTCAAGTTTGTAAGAATTTTTTAAATTAAGTATCACATAATAGCATTAAAGTATCATTAAGTTTTAAAAAATGTAGTATTTTTTATAAGAAAATTCTTCTTGATGAAACTTTAATCCCCAATAACTGATACTTAGATGTCAGTGCCTTGCCTATCAGCGTTGGGTACGTTACTTTTTTTTTATTATAACAAGTTACAGTGTGTACTTTAATTTAAAAAAAAAATTTTTTACTGTAATTTACTTGGCGAAAAAAGGTGACAAGTTACAGTTACACTACTTGTAACTGTAGAAATATAATATCATAATAAAATATAAATATTATATTGTAACAAAGTAGATGACATTTTTAAAGAAGAATTAAATTTTCAAACCAAAAAGATGAATTTTCAACAGAAAAGTTAAATTTCTAACCAAGAAAGATTTTTCAGTTACATTTTTCAACCGATTAGTTGTATTTTTAACCAAAAAAGATTACATCTTTTCAACAGAAGAAATAAATTTTCAACCAAAAAGATAAATTTTCTACAGAAAAGTTAAATTTCTAACCAAGTAAGATTTTTTAGTTACATTTTTCAACCGATAAGTTGTATTTTTAACCAAAAAAGATAAACAAATTTTCCTGGAAGAAGTAAGTTTTTAAACAAGAAAGACGAATTTTCTACAAAACTGTTTCATTTTCAATAAAAAAAAAATGAATTTTCAACAAAAAAGCTCCATTTCAACCAAATAGTTGGACTATCTACGTAAATAGTATTTAAAAAAAAAATACATGAATTTTTCACCAAATATATCAATTTTCATACCGAAAATATTAATTTTCAACAATACAGTTAATTTACAATGAAAAAAAATAGCTCAATCCTCTACAAAATTTTTAAGAATCAAAAGGCATTAATTTTTAAACTAAAAACAACACTTTTCAACAAAAGAATTGAATTTTTAAAGCGGAAATATGAATTTTCAACAAAAATATTCGTTACTTTTCAACCAACTAGTTGAAATTTCTACCAAAATAGTTGAATATTAAACAAAATGTACAATAAGTTTCAACCAAAATAGATGAATTCTCAACGAAAAATATAAACGATGATGTTATTTCAACCAAAAAGATTTTCATTCAAAATCAAACACTTGAATTGAACAAATAAGGCCAATTTTCAACGCGAATTTTTAAATATGAGATTGTTTTACCAAAAGAGATAAATTTTAAAAGATAAAAGTCCGAATTTCAAACAAAGAAAGAAAACAAATTGGCACTAAATTTTAAAATTTTCAAACCAAAAAGACGAATTTTCTTGAAAACAGTTTCATTTTTAAACCAAAAACAATGAATTTTCCACAAAAATGCTAAATCCTCAACCAAAAGAGTTGGATTTAAAAAAAAAGTTAATTTTGTACCAAATAGTTGAATTTTCTTCAAAAATATTTGAATTTACTACCAAAGAAACAGAAACGAATGAAAAATAAAATAGTTAACTTCTTAACCGAACAGATAAATTTTCAGCTAAAATAATGAATCTTTAATGAAACAACTGAATTTTCAGCAAAGTAATTCAACTTTCAAGCAAGTGGTTAAATTTGAAACCAGAAAAGACGAATTTTCAACAAAATAGCTGAATCCTCTGCAGATTTTTTTTTTGCCAAAAGAGATGAATCTTCAAACCAAAAACAGCATTTCCCAACAGAAGAGTTGAATTTTCAAACCGAAAATATGAATTTTTAACAAAATTTTCTGTTATTCTCAACCAACTGTAGTTGATATTTCTACGGAAATAGTTGAATTTTAAGCAAAATACAAGAAGTTTTAACCAAAATAGATGAATTCTCAATGACAAGTGTAAACGATGATATTATTTCAACCAAAAAAGATTTTTATCTAAAATACACAGATGAATTCAACAGCAAAAAAAGCGAATTTTCAACAAAACCTTTTAATCATCAACCAAATTAGATTAATTTTCTACAAAAGCAGTTGAATTTTTAATAAAAAAGACGAGATTTTTTTACCAAAAGAGATAAATTTTGAAACATAAATATCTAATTTTAAACAAAGAAAGAAAACAAATTTATACTAAATTTTTAAATTTTCAAACAAAAAAAAAACAGTTTTATTTTCAAACAGAAAATAATGAATTTTTAGTAAAAAAGCTAAATCCTCAACCAAGAGAGATTGATTTTCTACCCACAACTGACCAATAAACCTCTCTTAATAGTAGATACACAAAAAACACAAAGTATCTTTAAAGTAACTAAAATTAAAGTTCCAAGTTACTGCAAAAATCGTAACTTAGTTACTATACAGAAGTTACTGATATACAGAAATTGCTGAACGCGGGATCGCCGAGCACCGGACATGTATGAAATCTGAGTTCCCGACGGGATCCCAATAATGCCTGACTAGAACCCGACCTCAACCAAAATATTATATTTGCAATTTCTAAACGGTGCTTAAAAAGAGAGGATTTTTAAATGTTGATTTGCCTAAGTCACTCTTTTTTCAACTTAACTTGCAATTCCTCGACCTATGTTAATTTTTTTAATTTTCTTTTTTTTCTGTTTGATTCGTAGCGTTGGCTTCTCTCTCCAAGACCAAGTTTCTTGTAACGATGAACGGACGGACGTTAATCCGACGCGATGCAAATCGCGCCTCGAAGACGTCGCCTTGTAAAGTTGTAACCGGTCGTTACATCCGCGCGAGATGCGGGATCCTACCGTGGGACGGACGCGTTCGGCCTTTCGATGATGCTCTCTGATTTGCGTGTCGGCAGGGAATCATTAAAATGGAAGATTGGAAAACGTCGCTGCCCGGATTTAGTTAACCCTTTTGGTCATGGTGTTCGTTCGCGAGTTTGTACGTTCCTTCATTCCTTTTCGTGTTCTCCACGACAGTCCAAGGAATTTCGTAGGACGATCCGACGGAAGATAAACGCGAGCGGGAGGATCACCATTTATGGCTGACTTTTATAGCGAATCCAAATTCTCTCTTCTTATTTCTACCTGACAATATTTTGCATCCACTAAAACTACTTTATTGCATTTTAATTTAGTGCCGACGTTTTTCTTCAGGAGGTTTTTTCAGGTCTTGGGCAGGAATTTAAAGTTCGCGGAAAACGGTCTTTATTGCCGATAAAGATGGACAATTTAACTTCACTTCGATCAAGTTAGAATCGAGGATTGTAATTTATTGCTATAAATGTAGTCAGTTTTTACTTTAATAATTTATTTCTTATGGTAAGTGTGAAAGCTAGTTTTATTAAATTATAACTGTGCAGTTGAAGGTTCATTTTTTATAGTAAATAAGGCACACCAGTTTAATTTCGCTAAAGATAAAAATAAATATTTTTTGCCTTATTTTCCGGTGCAGGTGAATTGAATTCCGGAATATAAATCTGATGTATGAAATCAGGCTCATTTTGAAACCCCCACCAGCCACCACTGCCCACTTATTAAACCAATATTTCAGGGATTCTAGAAAATTCCAATTCCGTGATTCCCTGAATTTACCTGACTTTTCCTTGACCGTTCTAAAAATTTAAAAAGTATAAAAAGAACATTGCACCTAGGCGATCAATAATGTTAATGCAAACCAAAAACTGGCTTCTAAATATAATATTTCTCACACATAATTTTATAAAGGGTCATCCACAAATTCCGTAACACATACGTGAAATATGTGAATTTTCAACTAAATAGATAACTTTTCAACTCAAAAAGAGAAATTTTAAACCTAAAGAGGAAGAATTGAATTTTCAATTAAGACAATTAAGTTTCAACTGAAAAAGGAATTTTCAACAAAATAGTTCAATTTTCAACAAAAAGTGTAATGGTTGTTATTTCCACAAAAAATATTGTTTCTTCATCCCAAAATAGTTAAATTAAACCAAAAAATACGTATTAAAAAAAAAAGTTGAATCGTCAAAAAAATAATTAAATTTTTAACAACAAAAAAATGAATTCTGAAACCAAATAAAAAGATCATTTTTAATCAAACAGTTGAATTTTAAAATAAAAAAGATTAACTTTTAATAGAAAATGTAGTAGTTAAATTTGCAGTTGAAAAAAAATTTATTATTAACAAAGAAAACGAATCTTCAACAAAATATTAAAATTTTCAACCAAAGAGATGCATCTTCAACTAACAAAATAAATTTTTTAAAAAGTGTCGCAAACATTTAAACAAGCATGTGTTCAACCAAGAAAATGATTATCTATAAAAAAAAGATAAATTCATAAATTTTCAACCAAGATGTTACATTTTTAACTAAAAACAATCACTTTTTACCAATAATGTAATAGTTAAATTTTCAGTTATAAAAATTAATTTTTGATTAAAAATAATCGAATTTTCAATCAAATAGTTCAATTTTGTAACCAAAAAGATGAAAATTCAAGAAAACAGTTTAATTTTCAAGAAACTAGTAGATATTTCAACCAGAAAACATTTGAATTTTTAACAATTCAATTAAATTTAAAATCAAGGTAATGAATATTCAACTAAAAAAATTAAACCTAAAACAAAAAAATTAATTTTTTACCAAATAGTTGAATTTTCAAACCAAAAGATGACTCTTCTGTCAAAAAAGACAAATTTTCAAGAAAATATAAAATTTAATATAAAATATAAAAAATATAAATTTTCATCCAAAATTGAATAATTCAATTTTTAATGAAACAAATAAATTTTCAACAAAAAAAAAACGAATTTTCAATAAAATACTTAAATTTTTAACCAAAGCAATGCATTTTTAACCAAAAATAGAATAGTTACATTTTCAGTAAAAAAACACATTTTCAACCAAATAAAATAAATTTTCTACCGAGCAGAAGAATTTGCAATTGGAAAGTTTAAATTTATATAAAAGAGATAAATTTAAAAAATTGGAATAGTTCAATTTCCAGTTAAAGAAGTGAATGAATTGACATACATTTTCAACTAAAAAAGATACATTTTCAACCAAAAACGAAATACTTAAATTTTCAGTTATAAAAATAAATTTTTCACTAAAAAAATTAATTCTCAACAAAATAATAAAACTTTCATCCAAGCAAATAAATTTTTATTTAAAAATGTGAACTTTCAACTAATAAAACTACTTTTATACCTAAAAAGACGAATTTAAAACAAAATAAAACCTAAAAAAGATTTTCAGTAAAAAAAAATTAATTTTTAATAAAGAAAAAACTAATTTCCTATAAAAGAAATAAACTTTTAACCAAAAAGATAAATTTCCAACTAAGAAGATTATTTTTTTATTTTACCAATAAGGATTAATTTCTAGTAAAATACATGCATTTTCAAATTAATATTTTAATTTTTAAAGGAATTTTCAAACTAATAGTCACATTTTTTAACTAATAGTTAAATTTTCGACCAAAGAAATAAATTTTCAACGAAAAAGATCAATTTTTAACCAAGAAGATTAATTTCCTATCGAAAAATTAAAAAAATAAATTTTTAACAAAATCGTTGAATTTTTAACAAAATGATCAAATTAATTTTAACTTTAGTTTATCGGAAAGTTCCTTGTAAGCTGTAAGGGTCAAATTCGACACTACAATTTTTTAATCAATACATTTTTCATTAAAAAAAAAAAAAAATCACATTGAATTTTATTACGTACAATACGATTATATTTCTAGTCAATTGAGAGAAAAAATTTGTTTTCATTATACACAAATTTGATTATTAGCTTTCATATCATTACCTTCCATTGGGTGAAAATTTTTTCATTGTTTTGAAAATAAAAATCATTATATATTAAAGGTGATTTTTTCTCCATAATAACAATTTTATTGACCTCTAATCAAATTTTTTAGTCTGAAAAAAAAGAATAACTTTGATTCAATAAAAAATAATTTTCAACTTGAGAGTTTTGGTAAATCGAAAATTGACACATTGAATTGCGAGCTCAAAGAATATACTATTCGGGCACAATAATACATACAATTTTAGTTCCTCTATCAATATTTTTTTAAATTTGTTCTTTTTCGATTTATCATAATTTCTCAAAATTTCAGTAGAACAAACAGTTGAAAAAAAACATAAGAATATATATTTCCCTGGATGAACTCGTCTCTTTTCTGCCTATGAGTCCATTAGTTCGTAAAGTTTTCCCCAGCAACTGACAGGTATATGTTTTCAAGAAGCATTTTTCTTTTTCAACATACAAGCTCGGTGCCAATTCAGCCATCGGCGTCAAAAAGATAAATTGCTTGTTTTGAGCAGTCGATGAATACTTGCGACGACCAAAATATCAAACTAATTTTTCTTTGTCATGCAATTCAGAGAACCTAAAGGTTCCGAAAAAAATTAATTTCATTAATAATTATGATATTTAATTATATATACTTTTACTAAAAACTTTTATTTTATATACTGGTACATAATTAAAAAAAAAGAAAAAAAAAACGAGAAATTCCATTGGTTCAGGAAAGTTTCATTTCTGGCCACTTCAGTTCCATTTTTCATCATAAAAAAAAAGGAAAATAACATATATTGTCGGTTGAAGTTAAAATTACAAAATAAAAAATTTTTTAACGCAACGCAGTTATGTAACAAGTCCAGCTCCATAAACATATATAACTTTAGGAATGATAAGAGTTACGTTCGGTTGTAAATATAACCACCGTGCTAATAATTTACGACAAGAATAAAATGAGGGCAGGCTAAACTTTAACAACTTTTTAATTTGAAAAATATGTAAAAATTGCTATAAGAAACATAAAACTAAAAATAATTTTTATTTAAATTCTTGTTACTGTAAATTATGTAAAGGTAATAATTATTAAATACAAAATTAAAAATTTTGTTTGCAACTTTGAATAAAATTTAAATAAGGCTCGTTGATAATAATATGCGAAATTGTTGTTCCACAATTTTATTATGATTGTAAATCGAAAGCACAATCTGTAAATAATTGGGAAAACTATTAAATTGTGCTCAAAGTTAATTAAAATCCACCTGAGCAGAAAGCTGGCGCCATCGGTTGGATCCCTTTCTAACTAATTCTCTGAAGTATAGGCTCCTCTCTTACCTTTTTCTTATATTTTGAAATTGTGGTCGATTCTGAATATAATTAGATCTTCTTTATAATGATTTTGAAATAACTTATTTCAATTTAGTAAGTCAAATTAAAAAATAAAAACTTTTCTTTCATTTGAAGTTCATTACTAAATCATTAATTTGTTAAAAGTGCTGCATTATTGTACAGTGAGAATTATACAGAAAAGCAGTCAATTTTTAGTCTGATTATACTTTTAAGTGGTTCAACTTTTTAAGTAATTAAGCATTTTTTTTCAATTAAGCGAACTTCATTGACTTCTTAAATTGTATGTTTTCATTTCAGATGCTTTGTATACATAATACCACTTTTACTATCTATATAGTGAAAAATTATGGGCATATACGAAGCACCTGCTGAGTGCTGATAAACAAAAAAAAAAAAAAACATTTGGAAAATAAATTATAGGTAAGTGGGATCGCTTAAACGGTACTTTCAATACTGCAATATAATAAAAAATGATAAGGTTATATAGGACATCGGAAGCAATACTTTACTGCTGGAAGCCTGGAAACGTGAGGGACAGTGGAATCAATCTCATTGAACGTTGATGATGATAAAAACAAAAAACAAAAAAAAATAAAAATACAATACCTTTTTTACAATAAAAATTAGAAGACTAATAAAGTAAAATTAAAGTGTTTCTAAATTCCTCGACCCAAATTATTTGAAAAAATATAAGACTGATGAATACTAAATTTTACTTGCATATTTCCTTCAATTCGTCATTTTTGCTTTCCTACAATTATTCGCAAGTTTTTCACTGTTATATTTTGAAACAGATTTTGTCATTTACAATTAGAGTGACAGTTGACTCACAGTAGGACAAAAAAAGCGTCTGTGGTCAAATCAATTTTCATACTAAACTACTGTTCTGATTTAGAACTTTAAAAAAAAAATTAAAGTGTATTGAATTCCGCATCGTTACAACGGACATTTCTCCAAAATTTTCTCAAAAATTGCCCATCTGATAAACAAAATAAAAAAATTTTTACTTCTCAAGCCTGCGATTTAGTTAAAAAAAATTTATATTACCGAAAATGGTCCACATCGAAGCAACAAATCATTAAAAATGATTTTCAGCAATATTAACTCATTAAAAAAATGTTTAAATTGTTATAAATAAGTGAACAAAAGTTATCTTTTCTTTATTTGCCACATTTAAATGAACTAAACCAATATTTTCAGGAGAAAATTAAAATAAAATAACATCAACT
>JAUELO010000237.1:483309-495133 GCA_032357855.1 Amphibolips quercusostensackenii | reverse complement strand
AGACCGTGCGAAAAGCCGGTACACTGTGTTCTTTATATTGAGTATAGATTTATTTAAGATTTCACCTAATTTTTTAGTAATGTTTATTATTTTATCACAATAAAATGGCAACATTTAAAGTTTTAAATATAAAAATCACGTGAATTAGGGTTTTATGGACGCTGAATCTCTTCACTTATTGTCAAGTTTGGCAATGGGTCAATGGAGTTGTTTAAACTTTGTGTAAATTTGCTTCTCAATTGTCTTATCAATGTTTATCTTTATTTTTATTTTTACTTTTACTTTTTTTTTATTTTTCCTGTTTCTGAATTTTATCTCAGGGTGGCATTAGCCACCTTTCAGCCTTTGTTGAAGAGTAACTAAGGCTCGCAAAGCTGTATTCAGCATGTACTATCGTACCCTTCAAGAGAACGAGGCTCCACAATTCAAGGCACAGAACACTAGCTACGGAAAAGGCATGCACTCGTTCATTCGCCCAATGGACGATTGTGCCGGATCACCGTTGTCAAAAATCGTAAACTTGAAGATATTGTTACTATAATAACAGGCAATTAATTCAAAATATATGATATTAGTGTTTAATTAATAAATAAACATTTATGAAACATAAGGTTATAGTTTATTTGAAAAATTAATCGATTTTTATTAACAATTGTATTGTTATAAACAATATTAGGTGATTTTTGAGTGGTGTTGAAAATTTATTAAGTGATTTTCGTTTTTATTCCAATATAAAGTAACAAGAAAACATATGAGGACAAAGCGGAATATATTTCTTATTGTTAGAAACAGATTTTATAAACAAATGCGCAGTTTGAGCAATTTTTGAGTGTTTAAGGTACTTTTTTTAATAAGCTTTGCTTGACGTGACAGTGATGTTTTTTAATAAACTATATTGTCATTTCATAACAATTAGGTGATTGTTATAAAAAAATGTAGTAAACAAATGCACAGCTTCAGCAATTTTTAAGAGTTTCAGTTAATTTTTTTTTAAACGTACTTTTTTAGTCTTGCTAGAAATTTTTTTCTTGATTATATTGCAATTTCATGACAAATGTCTTCTATAAACAAATTTTATAAATAAATGCGCAGTTTGAGCAATTTTTGGTGTTTGAGGTACTATTTTTCAAACGTACTTGGTAGGCTCACCAATATTACATAAATACAGTTTGATGTTATAATGGGGTAAATATTAAAAAGATTTTAATTTCCTTTAACTAATAGTTCTTGAGCGTCTGAGTCTATTTTTGATCTTGATTCTCTTGCATGATTTCCTTTACTAGCTATGACTGGATCAAATAAGATAAACAGTTTGTGAGTCAAGTCTTTGTTAGTGACAACTTGATTAAATTTTCTGGTGTGAAATTCTCTGATGCGACGAACATCTTCATTTTGTGCTTCTTGAACTTCTTCAGGCAGCTGACCAATAGTAAAAAGGGCCGATTAAATGATGTCTCCACCGTGCAACAGGATCTTATGCACTGACGAAGGCATGTAAAACCATTTGTAATGTTTAGCACACAGTTTAGTAGTCTTTAAACAATACAAGTCAAACTTATCTGGATGGACATCCTTTTCACCATTGAAAACCTAAAGTATAATACTATAATTCTTTGTAAGCTGAAGATTAATGCCTGCGATTTTCGCTGTTAGCTCTGGATCTTGAAAGAATCTGCGCGGAGTGTTTTTATCATTAGATGTGCCACTCCCTCGCTTCAGACGATCGAAAATTATTTCTACTTTTTCTCTACAGTTTTCTTGAACAGCCTTTGTTCTTACAGACGTCAGTTTTTTTTCTTTATTCTGTAGAGTCGTCCAGCTTTTCATAAAATCTTTACAATACGCTATATGCAGAAGACACTCCATAAAGTGTATAAGTACGCGGAGTGCAGAGGTTCCAAATTCGTAATTTTCTGGCTGCACAGATCTTTTCTGAATATTTTTAAAATCAGTGATTTCTGAAGGATTTGCTTTACATATGAAGCAGGATGCAGCTAATAGTATTTCAGAAACTGTTTGGTACACTATTCCATCAACCATTGTTAAAACCATTTTATGATGCACAAAAAATGTGAAATTATTGAATTCAATAGTTGTTGGTAAGAGTTAAGCAATTTCTCTTTAATTAAATTGCCTTCTAATATAGTCTTATTAGCTGTTTTATTTGTGTATTCAAACATTAACCGACAGCATTACCTGACAGAACCTGGCCGAAAATTTTTTTAATGTACCAAAGACTCAAAAGAAAATGTTGCAGATTATTCGAGAAAAGGCTAGACATCTAGGCATAAGTGTAAGCTTGTAAATCAATCTTTACCCGTTTTTTCGTAACATGTATAGCTAATTCTGGAGGACAGCATTTTTATCTTGCTGTAAAGAATTCTTTGTACGGTTTCAATATGTCTGCATTCTTTGTCTTTGTCATCAGAAGAATACACTCAAATCGATGCATGGAAAGTTGAGCATCTTTCATTAAAGCTTAAAATACATAAGCAGTAAATGGAATAAGTTCTCTACCTTCCAGCAGATACTTATTTAGTTCGTCAGAATCAGCGCACAGAAGTTCACGGATTAAATTTCTGTTTCTAAATAGGTTTTCCGAATAGACGCAATCTTCCTCCTCTTAGTCGAAATTGAACGATCTTTAAAATCAATCTTTAAAGGTCTTCCACATTTTCGGTGTTCAAGATATACCACTGATAAATTTTGTATTAGCATCAAAGAGAATCAGCATATTGGTTTTTGCTTAATAATTTTAATTTTTTTGCATAACAAGTGATATATATATATATATATATATATAATACTAATGGTCTCTTGCTGACAATTAATGAAAAATCATTACCCTAAAACCTGGAATACTGGGGCGACTAACACTAAGTTAAAAACTTTTGTATCCTTAGTTTTTTTGTATCCTTGTTTTCAAAAATATAGGTCACGCACTCTTAAAATTTTAAACATTAAATTTTTTTAATATAATGAATGAAAAATTAACTCAACGCTCTTGCAAAAAACTATGAGCTTCTCAAAAGACTTCTTCAAGGGCAGAAACTGAACCGATATGAATTCGGGCTTGAGCTCGAGACGAATCTGCCCTCGGCGTCGATTCTGTCTCATTTTATAGACCTATTCCTTTTACAGATATTTATTGATCGAAATGGGACTGTAGTCTTTGAGTCACGGATTCTTTGCTATTGTGAACATGCGGAAATTCGTTCAAAATATTCTCCCCTTATACAATTATTGAATTTTGTCTCTTGTAAGCATATAGGGATTTGCGTAAAATATTCTCCCTTTTTGAAGTTGCTTTTCAAATAGCGCCTACGCATAGAATAAGCTTAATCAATAATTGAGTCAGACCAAAAAAATCTGGCCTTAGCACCTTCGAAAATTTACCCTATTCAACAAATGATTCAGTCTCACATTCCTTTACTATGATCCTAAAGTTCGTTATTTTAACTTTAATTCTTTCTTCAAAATATTTGCGGGACCTACTGGATGACATCAACCACCTGACAAATTTAAATAAAATACTTCGTATGAGTATGACTAAGATACTTTCTTTTACGATTCCCACGCTTCCTTAAATATATAGCCTTGTTTCTATCCAAAATTCCTAATGAGTGACTCTCCTAAAGCTTTAGTAATTTTATTGACTTCTCTTCGTTTAAACATTCTTAACAAGTGACTTTTCTAGTTCTAGAAAGTTCAAAGTTTTATTTTAAATCAAATTCAAGAATCTGTTCAATATTCTAAATTGCCGCTCATTATTTATTTTTTTACGATAATGTAGATTCTTATCGTTCCTACTGAGTTGTTGCTAGCTTCTCGCTATAGACTATTAAAATATCTGAAAGCAAAAATTGCATTCCGTCACATCTTCTCTCTTATTCACAATTCATTTAATTCTACGGTTCCCAGTGTTTTATGCAGATTCTGAAACGCGCGTGCCTCGTCATTGATGTATTTTATTAAGAGTCAAATTCACGTTAAAATAAAAATTGACTTTCATAAGTTAGACTGATTCGGCTCCCGAGTCAGAGATTAATACCAAATTAGCGCGAGGCAAGGTAAATTAAACTGTAACCGTGGGCAAATAGATAACTTTTACTATGTAATGTAATTCGTTATACACCCTGAAAAGTAGAAAAGGCTGATAGCCAGGATCAGAGAAAATCTCTAAGAACTCAAATTATATTCTATTCGGAGCTGACAGAACAATCGCGAATAATTATTTAAATAATATTATTCGAACTCTATGTTTCTTAATTCGATAACGGATTAAGGGCTTAAAAGTTTTCTTTTGACGTTTTTGACGCGCCCGCTCATATTTATAATTTTGATCCAATGAAGTAGAAAGGTTCGCGTGCATCATGTCACTATAAACCCATCGAAAGTTCTAGTTTAAATTTAATGTCGACACCATCCACCAATCAGACCGCCGATGAATCTACCGCCCCCCCCTCCCTTATGTCACAGATTAGGGCAGAATCCGGTCCAGGCTGACTCATGGATTGTATTTAATGTCCCAACGTTTCCCTCTTGTTTACTGCAGATTTCCGGCGTGCATCACTATTGCACCATTTTATGACATTTCTATAAAACTTGGTTTTCCTAATGCGCTACTCACATATATTATTGTTTCAATATTCAAATTTAACTTCATTTCCGCTTTTGAAGATGGCATCGTCCGACCTCTAAAAAAGTCACACGATGTTACAGTATAGGATATTCTGCCGCAAAAACAAAAAAGAACTATGTTAATGTTAAAAAATCTAGTTCCGAATGGACTTGTTTTAAGTATTTTACTATATCCACTCAAAACTCATAAACAATATGTGAGAGGGACTTAAAGCAGGAGGTGGCCCCCGTGATCTAGAGTGATTTCTACTCCCTACTTCAACAAGATGGAAATGCACTCTGTTTATTTTCAAGTTCAAAGAGTACGGTAGATCGTCTTCTTAATCTCTCTCTTACTGCCTCTTTAGTTTAGCTGTGCGCTGTCAAGTCGGTAAGCCAGTAGAGGACAGGGTTGATTTCTCGTTCTCTTCTTTTCTCTCTGGCTTCGTGGTTAAACCCGTCTGCCGCTCACTGACGTCGTGTTGTTTTTAATGCCTGGACCCAGCTGTCCAAATCGCCCTCTGCTCGAGTCTCGACAAATACAAAAAAAGGAAAAAAAAGAGTGCATCAATAACCTAAATCGCTTGTGCAAAAAGTGCCACTAGGAGAATTGACTCTCGCTCCGAAATCTCGAGTTAAGAGGTTATAGTACGGGTTTTTATCCAGAGCCGGTAGGAAGGGTTATGTCAGGAATTAACCAGGGACAGGTAAATTTTACCCTGTCAAAACCCAATTATATAAATATTTACACAAATATACATCTTATGTATCATTAAAATTCTGTTACATTAACCTTTTTCCCTATTATACAACTAAGCACACATACGCGTGAAATATGCCCCCCCCCATCCGAGCACATTCGTACCTGTACTATCATCACCCCCTTCCCTTTTTATTATTTCTCTCTTTTCTCACTCACCTTTTTTCTCTCTTCCCTCTCTTTCTTAGAAATAAGAAGAGCTCTTATATAGCCGGAAAGAGAAGAATGATTTTTTACCTACAAACTGGGCAGACTCGAGAAAAATTTAATTTCACTGGGTGGGTAAGATGGACCTCAATGGGTAAGGTCTACGGCGTCATTGTTTGGCCTTGGCAATATGTAAAATGCTACTGCCAATTGTTGCATTAGTTACAAAGAATAAACCTATCTAAGTGTACATATATTTCTCTGTAGAAATGAGCCATGGCAGGAATTTCGTAAAAGGGATTCCTTGATAAGGCAATCTTCAATTCTCATTTTGATAATGATCATGAACCAATTAATATTCAGCAAAGCGACTCAATTTTCAAATAAGCAAATCAGAATCACCAGATCTAATAACTTTCAACTTATCTACAATCTTAATCAATTTAATTTCATTATTATTTTAGATTTAATTTTGCAAATTTTTAACTTATTTATATATATTTTCATTTTTGTTTTTGGCGTGAATTTAGAATTAAATCACACAATTTTCAATTATTTTGTTTTAAAATTTTGCAAAAGCGTTATACCTTTTAAATATGCTCATATCTGGTTACCTACAACAATAATAAAAATAAATCAGCTCAAAACATTAGATTTGAATAAAATTAGAATAACTTTTGGCGCGAAATTTAAAATTCTAATCAATGAATATTAATTTTGCTAAAAGTTTTCGCACCACTTTTTGTATTTGATGGGTTTCCTTTGTTCATGTTCAGTGCGACCCGTGGTCAAGATAAAAAAATTGTCTCGGAAATTGTAAACTATTAATTATTGAATACTAGTTCGCAATAAAAATGTTAGGATGATTCAGCGCCTAATTTGAATTATTATTCATAGTTTCTAGTTATGCTCTCAAGATACGAGTCTTCTCTATAATAATTTTATTCACACCTTTAGTCATTTTGATTATGGAATATATTATAGTTTAGAATTGTTAGTATTAATTTGTTAAGTTATTGTGAAATTGAAATTATAAATCTCTCACTTAATTTTATTAATTGAAACATAAGATGGAAATGTTAGTATTATGTGTTTTATAAAATTTATTTTGTACCTTACACTACTTAATTATTTATCCCCGACTAGTTCATAATTCTGTATTATAGATGTAAATCATATTTGATAAAATTTTAAGTAAGATTTTATTTTAATTCAAAATGAGTAGTAAAGTGTAATTATTGCATAATGTTATCAAATGATAATATTTGTAATGCATTATTTTAGGCAATTAATTTACTGTTTATGCGAAGGATCCTTAAATTTGAAAAGACTTTCCTTCATTTGAATATCTCTTAGAATTGCAATTAATTTTAATCTGTTAAGATGTACAATTTTTGTTTTATCAGGTCCCATTTTAATTAATGCATCGCAGTTTCCGATTAACCGTTCGATTTAAAACGGCCTAGAATATTGCCTAGCGAATTTATGAGTAGATAGGGGTTCTGAAAGCCTTACAAAATCTTTCTTTTTCAAATTCTAAACATTTAACTTTTGATCGTAATATCTTTTATGTATGGGGAGCAAATCCAGTAGACTGAGGCACAGACAAATTGTATGAAAATATTACATACCGCAGTACTTTTGTTTAAACTCTTAACTTATTTTCTTTCTTGTCAATTGCGACAAAGTTTAATGTAATTTTGTATATCTTGCTGTATATTTTTCCGTTAAAATTTATCTCTAATTTTACAATAAGTTTTAAAAACTCCATTGTGTCCTCCAATCACTCAATCATGGAATTCTTTTATAAACTTTTCACGTTCAGTTTTGGGTGGAATCCTTAGTTTTCCAGAACAAATTAAAATTATTATTTTGGAATTATTTCAATCTTGTCCAAAAATTTGTTCAATGGCAGCCTACAAAACTTCATCCAAGTTATTTTCATAACTTAGTTATGATCATTGGATAGCATTTTCGATGGATAAAACCATAACCTTTGGTCAAGGAGTACTGGTTAACGAACTTGTTCTTTCTTTTAGGACCCAAAATAAGTTTGCCAAAACTCGATTTGATCCGTTAATTCTTTCAAGAGTTATCGTGCTTACAGACGGACGGACAGACAAACGCCTTTGACAAAACTCGATTTTTGTTTTCAGAGGGTCTTGAAACGTGGAGATCCGTTTAAAAACTGTAGTGTAAATTTTTGGACAATTCTAATACTTCCTCAATCATAAATGGTGAGAATGTGATAATTTTAACTTCTTGCTTTAAATTTGTTCCTTTCTTTAGTAAATTTTTGAACCTTCCCGGTTGAATGGCCCTAATGCTCTACAATCATGACATTTTATCAAAGAAAGAGAAATGCTTTGTGATGATCTCAGTAATTCTATTCCGCTATTTATATGAGCGACGCATTTCTGATTTTTAAATTTAAGCTTATTTTCTCAATTTTTAGAATTAGTCTGGAGAAAAAATTCTCGATTTGATTATGTGTTTTATTCCAGCTTTTCTTTTTTAAATTAGCTTTTGTGACGATTTCGACAGCTCTATTCTCTTATTTTTGACAAAAGACAATATAGCACGATCCAAACCCCACATGAAATTCTTTATTGCATTTTCTCTATATTCCGGATAATTGTGGCCAACTCCTGCATTAATTGGCTTGCATCTAATTTTAGTGAGAAATGTGTTTCTGAGACTTGCATTAATTCTTGAATATCTATCTCAACTCAACGCTGAATATATTTCCTAACTTTTCCAGTTATCTTCGTTGAAATTTCAAGAGCCTTTCCCCGATTTGGAATTTTTGCAATTATTTCTCTGCCCCCGCAAACACCGGATATTGGTGGAGTTCACCTTTCTACTGGTGGAGATTGTAGTCTTCCAGGACCACCACCTCCATCCTATGAGTGCTCATTACTGTTGCTCGATGACATCTCTACGTCTGCGGAAATATTTTCCGACCCTAACATTCTTTTTCGCATATCTACGTCTGAGTCGCTCATTTTTTACAATATAGATAACTGAATTGTAATAATTTCAATATCGCAAGATTCACAGGTAATATAATTATTACTAACGGTACGCAAAAATAAAAATCTCAGGACGTGAAATTTCAATTAACAAGTGCGTAACCCATTTTTCTTACAATTTTCAATTGAAGTTCACGACAATATTAATTGCTGGCCTATCAGGTCGATCCAATTCCTGTGATAGCAGGACTCCAGCCAGCTGAATCGTTGTCCCTGAATTTGTCCTTGGTAATTTTCCTTTAAAGTTTTGTTGCGGTTTCCCCTTAATTGTTTTAGTCCTATTTATTCCTTCCTTTACTTGATCCTTAGTCAGTTTTGTTTTAATGTCCAATAATTTTCTTGGTCAATCTTAAATTTTTATTTTACTTAAAGGTAACGAAGAAATAACTACCTGCTGCAGACTCTCATTATACACCTTGATCCCTTTAACCAGAGCTGTTATAAATCCATCCCTTTATCGACTCAGTTTTGAAAATTCAGTTCCAAAAATTAAAATTCGTCGTTATGCCGAACTGGATTTCATTTTTTAAATTTAATAGTCGCACTAAAGAGCTACTGGATACACCCCTCAGAGTCAAATCCAAATAATCATTGTCAATTGTTCGCAATGTTTGTTCACAAAAACTTCACTTTAGATGCGTGACCGTTCAACACTACTACTTAAAATTTTTACTGCTTTTTTACATAATTGAATCATTATTTTCACTGTTTTCTCACTTCATTAAAACATTAATTTTCATTTCATTAAAATTAAAATTTTACTTAAATTTACATTTTTTAAATTCCAGGTTTTAAGTGTAGTAATTTCACCGCTCTGTGACCAAAAATATGTTACGCCCTGGGCCGGTCATAGCCATCTATTAGGCATTTTCACTTCATCGTCAGCTAACTTTACTTTATTGAGTACTAAAGAGAAAAGGGACCAAATGCATAAGATTCTGTCTTTTTTGGGCCTATATTGCTAATATCTTCGTAAAAACTAATTTTTTCTATATAAGTGTATTTGAAAAATAGTTTATATTTTTTAAGAACTATTTAATAAAATAACCAAATTTTAAAAATTATTATTTATTACAAAGATATTACAAGAATAAAGTTTCGTACTATGCATTTGGACCATTGTTTTCTCATCGGCACTCAACGAAGTGAAGTTACCTGGCGGTTAAGGTGAAAATTGATTACTCCACTGAATACGGATATGGGAAGCTCAAAGGAGAAGTACGTGGAATAAAGGGTGAGTGATAAAAAGATACTTATCATTCCCCTGAGAAACTAAAGAATTGGGGTAGTCGAGAAAAGTAGAAATCGGTTTTGCCAGCCGGACGAACCAAATCGCTGGTTAATGGAAAAGCAGACTCGCGCCGGGCTAAAAGTACCGTTTGATAAAGTAACTGGGCGCAGGGAAAGACACACGGTGGGAATCGCCAGTGAAAAAGCAGAGGGGAATTATGAGAGTAGAGAAGAGCGAAAAGGTGTACATGGAAGTGAGAAAGATTAAGAAGTTGATAAAAGTAAACTGGTTTGGGAATGACAACTGAGGTTGAGGAAGAAAAAGGAATTCCTGTCAGGCTGGCGAGTCAAAGAATTAATATGAGAGTAAGTGAGTGCAGAACGATAAGAATTGGTGGCAGAGAGAAGAAGAAAAAAAGTCTGAAGGAAACTCCAAATTTGGAAATGTGGATTTGGGAATCACGAGATGAAAAAAGGTCGTTTCTAGAGGTTGGTTCATTCAAACCTATATGTCTATCGAGGCTTATGGCCGATAAAATAACACTGGCTTGTTGATTTGTTCAAATTCAGAGAATACCGACAACTTTGAATAACATGAAAGTTGTTTTTTCTATTTTTTATATGTGTTTAATATTTATGGTCTGTTGCTGCCAGTGAATAATGAATCATTACCCTAAAACCTAGAACACTGGGTCAACTAACACTAAGTTTGATTTATTGAATGAATAGTTTTTATAAATTTAGGTCACGCACTCTCACAATTTCACATATTTAATTTTTACAATATAATTACTTAGAAATTAACTTAACGCACTTGCAAGAAACTATGAGTTTTGCAAAATACTTCCGCAAGAACGAAAACCAAACCCATATAAATTCAGGCTCAAGCTTAAGAAGAATCTGCCCTCATCCTCGATTTTGCCCTCCTTTAGAAGACCTTTTTCTCCTACAGTTTTTTATTGATAAAAATAGGTCTGTGGTCCTATCGTTGCCACTAAGTTGTTGTTAGATTTTCGCTATAGGCTATTAAAATACCTGAAAACGGAAATTGCATATTTTTTTGCATTGTAAAGATTTAATAGTTTTATTATCAAATAAACTGAAATTTGGGTTTGAAAGTGGGATAAATTTGAGAGAAACTTGGTGTTATGAAAAACGAACTGACTCAGTAGTTTGAGGAATTTCAGAATTCACATTTTGATGTGATTTGATTTTTTGCACGTGTTCTTGATTCAAAATGTTTTTTATATCAGGTTTGTTTCAACCAAGTTTGGACTGCGGAATGAGAAATAAAAGAACGTGATTTGGCTTTAATCGCAAAAAGCATTTAATTAGAAGGGTAAGATTAGGATTATGAAACGTAGCCTTAAGATCTTGTTTAAAAGGACAAATCGAATAAATGAAATATTAATTAATAACTGGTTGAGACAGAATCACGTGGGAGGATGAAGTGTAGCAGAGACGATAAAGAGCGTCTCACAGCCGAAAACGTGGAGTCTTGATCTCGCAGCTGAAAAGCGGAGATCGCAGGGTTGAAACTTCGAGAGAAGATGTAAGGCTTTTTCCTCTTTTATTGTCTCAAAAACTCCCCCTAAGAGAGGAGGACTATAGAGATTCTGGTTTTTGAATTGATCTAAATCTCAGGTTTTATGTGTCAACGATCCACCTTTTAATAAGTGATTTTATAAATTTGCGAAAAGCCATATTCTTTGATATTAAGAAAATATTGAAAGTGCTCTTTCACTTTCTTAAGCAAAGCTAGGTTCCCTACTGGTATTTGGTCAACAGAATTTAAGGCGATAGTTAATGAACTAATAATTACGGCATAAGCAAATTACGTCAAGACAAGAAGTTTGACTGCTCGACTGGGTGCAAAAATTGTAAGCGGTGGATAACAAAGACCGACATATCTTTCTTTGTTTAAAAGAACCTCTGAGCTCATACATTTTATAAGGAAATTTCAAAAGTTGACTATTATAAAAAGTTAAGTAAGCTTGTGACTACTCGCTTTCGCCTTGTCCCCTCAGATTGTTGG
>JAUELO010000237.1:452426-462996 GCA_032357855.1 Amphibolips quercusostensackenii | reverse complement strand
GCCTACTTTGACTAATTTTTTTCCTAAAGCAATAGATGTCCGCAATGATGGTTGAAATAATTTAGTATTTATTTGTTGTTACTCTTTTTAGATTAAAAAATTTTCAAGCAGCACTTAGTTTATTAAAACAAAAACCCATCATTATTGGACGCTATAGATTAATCTGGAGTATAGGTTTTAAATAAATATTTCTTCATAATTCATTACTTCTGTATTGGTCTTTGGATTTTTCCGTCCACTTCTATCAACTTTCATCACAATTCTTCATGTTGTTTTTTACTAGACTTTTAAAAAATGTTCTCTCTGATTCTATCAAATTTTATTTTTGCCATTAATTTTATGGTTTTCCTTTTTTCGAAATCTTGTCTCTTATTGAAGGTCTGGTCAGCCATATTATAAACTAGATACGGTGCATCTATGTTACTGCCTCTAGGATCTTCTCGGATATAAATTTGCTACAGGAGCAGAAGGATAGTGAATATTTCTCTTTTGCTTATTCCTAAGGCAACTGGATGTCCTTTTTGGCGAATGCTTTAACGTTTTCTGCTCGACTTCGAATTTAGGTTTATAAAATCTTTGGTATGACGCCCAGAAAAATACTTTCAGAAAATAAAAATAAAAATAGCTTCAATCAAGTGTTTTATATTGAAGGTCAACAAAAACTTTTTAGAAACATCCAATAATAATATTCTTATTTGAGGGTGAAGAAGTGAGAGTGATTAGAGGGGGGAGCAGTGGTGACAAATGCGTAGGGGAAAGTGGAACACATAAGGGAGTTAGGAGAGTACTTGGTAAGGCAAGAAGAATCAAGAAAAGGTTATTGAGGTAAGTGAGGTATGTAGAAGAGTAAATATAAACAGACTTGAGTAGAGTGACGGAAGATATAAGGTTAGATAAAGAGAAAACGTAAGATTGAGTAAAAGGACGGGGGGAGAAAACAAAGATTTATGTGCTATGGGTAAAGTGCAGTGGATGACAAGAGGAGCAAGAAGAGACAGTAAAGGAGAGCGCTAAAGTGCAGAATTATAAGAACGTTGGTGTGTAGAAGGGGCTGAGGAATAATGAGGTAATGAGTAAATTATGATAAAAAGTGATGCGCTAAGAGTAGACTGTAACAGGCGACAAAAAGGGGATAAGGTGTTGAGGGTTAAGGAGTAAGGTGCTGAAAGAAAAGAGAGTTGAAATGTTGAGATGTTTGAAAGGGTTGAGAGAAGATGAGATAGTAAATTAAACCAGATGGAGATAGTGATTGAGTGTAGAGTGAAGAGTTTAGAGTATATAGTGTGGAGTGGAGAGTGGAGAGTGCAGAGTGTAAAGTGTAGAGTGTAGAATGTAGAGTGTAAAGTGTTGAGTGTAGAGGAGAAAGAAAGGCAAAAAGAAAGGTTTGGGTAAATAAAAGATTTGGACTTCTTGAAGAGGCGGCGAGGGAGTGACTAAGTCAGGAAAGCAAGATGGAGGAAGTGAATGAGATTACAGTTTCAAAGGAAAAGATAGGGGAATAGAGGATAAAGGAGTAGGTAAAGCAAGTTGTAAGGAGTTACTAAAGGCGGTGAAGAGGGAAGACATGTACGAGAACAAGTAAGAGGGTGGAGGAAGGTAATTCGGAGAGTTTGGAAAGATCGAGTATAGTAGCTCAATTAGGTTTAGAATAATTCAGGATAGATTAGTATAAAATAAAAATGTTAAGAGGGATTTCCATAGAAAGGTGAATTTTGAAGCGCCTCACAAAACCTTTTCAAAATTAGCCCCTCCGCAGAAATTCCTTACATCAATAGGAAAGAAGAGTCGTTAGGTGGAGAAAGGATGTGGCAAGAGATACTAGGAGAAAAATATTTATATCTCCACGGTAATGGAGTGATGGGACAGAGGGTAGCAGGGGGGAAGATTGTAATTGTTGCAGTAACCGATAATGAAGGAAAGAGAGGTGCTAACGAGGGTGTTATGAAAAGCATTTTTATGAAGGAAATAATAGGGATGAGGTGAGAGGGCAGAGGAATGGAAGGGTTACATGACGACGACTACATTGCAGGGTATTTTTTTAGTGAGAAATATTTCCATAAATCTTAGTAACAAATCGAAAATTAAGTAGATTAGAAACACTGCCCCCGGTTTAATTACATAGTGAGGTCAAGAGTTATCTTGTTGAACTTAAGAAATTTTATATGTAACTATCTGCTAACAACTAGTTTACTAGCTATCTTTCTCTATCTACGCGAATCGATAATAAAGTTGAGGGAATCTTTCTTCTAAACATTACCATGTTTAAAGCATTCTTAGAAGTCAGTGGCTATTCGCTCTTTTCTATCAACAACTGTAATATTAGTTATTCTCGCGATAGCGAAAAGACACATTAAAGTATAAGCTTTCCGTAGAATTGAGGATTGAGAAATCCAAAAATCATTAGCTTGAAACCAAACTCTTAAAAAGTTCTCTTTCGGCAAGGGCGCTGTTGATTTTCATACGATTTCTATTTATTTTTAATAAGTTTCTCCAATTTTAAGCTTGTTTTAAAACCTCTTATAGCAATAGGAATGTTTCAAGTTAGTTATTTGAAAACGTCAAAATAGCATTGTTTTTAGCAGAAGAACTTACAGTACCCGGCAAAATTTGTTGACAATAACAGCTCCAAACATTAATATAGCGTGAAAATCATGTGTGGTTATAAAAAGCAATGCCATGCTTATTCGAACTTGATTTGTAAAGGGCTAAAACATGGTGTTTATTTTTATTTTTAGGTTTGATTTGTTACTAAAAGCCTTAAGAAAGAACTTCTTAGCACTACTCTTTTTGTCTCGTACAGTAAAGTAACTTGACCACAACGCTAGTAATTTTGTTGACAGCATTCGTATGAAGAGACGCATTTCAAAACCTCTTATAGGTACTGTAAAATCGAAACTAGAAAATCTTTTTGGCGTAATTAGACATCCAGATTAGTTTTTCAATTCTAAAATTAACAGACAGTTTGAGAGCAAATAATACACGTTTGATATAATAATTCAATGTTTCATCATCCTAGGATTAAAATGTATTCACTACTACTTTATATATTATAAGGTACATCTAGATTATATTTTTTTGATGAAAAATGACTTTGAAGATATAAAACAATCGTCCTCACGTTTGCACTCATTAATTAAATTTAAAAAACAAATTGTAATCTTTAAACATTTAATTTGATTTTTCAAGAATTATTCCTATTTTTAGGTGTTAAGTTGCCCATTTAAAAATTCTCTGTTGGGATTCAAATTTGAGGTATCCAATTGGCGAATGCTATTGTCTTCTTAAAAAAGGGTCTTTCTTAGTGAAGTGATATTTTTAGTTTTTAAAAAAAAAAAAGAATTTACAAACTTACATAGATGGAACTCGTACTTGTATAAATCCTTTTTTTACCTCATCCTTCTATCAAACAAAAAAAATATCATGGGTTTAGTATCACTTTTGATGTTTTTTTATAACATAAAGCTATTCTTGAACGAGAATAATTTATTGAAATTTACAGCCAATGTAATATTTTTCTTCGACAATAATACTAGAACGTTCGAAATTCAATTTGCCATCATCCAGGCTAACAGTATTTATTTATTTACCTGGAAAATAAGAAAGCCCATCTGTTGAAAGAACTAATAATAGGGCTGCAAAGATGTATATTGTGTACAGCAATATAGATGTGAGCACGCAGGCAGGCTTTTACATGGTGTTCATGTGTTCAAAAAATGCATACAAAACATGCACGAATTTTTTTAGAGACTAACATGACCTTGTTTGCGAAATTACACAAATTGAACATCAGAGAGGCATTAGTTTGAGAATTAGAGAAATAGAACATAGGCGAGCTTCTAGAGTTAAACTGCGGTACATTTATCGGAAAAAATGTAAGTAATGATGGACTATCAATTAGTCCTTGGATGATTTTAAACAATCTTTAAATGCTTGCGTAAATGAGTTTATCTTGAAAAGCCCATATATGAAATCTATTGTGTAATACCTGTTGGTCAGATCCCCGCGGACGGTATACTTTGGCCTCCTTGAACGCTTAGTATTTAAGTAAACGCCTTGGACAGATTTTAATAGAAGCTATATGTTTTTTTGTATGTAGAGACCATACGATAGACATATATTCCATTTTTATTCTAACAAGTGAGCAAAATAATGTCATAAGCAGATTTGTTGTTTTAGAATGCCTACATGCTCTTATTAAAAAGCCGAGAGTTTCATTTGCACCAGCAATAAACTTATCTATGTATTCATTGAAAGTTAAACGAGCATCTAGTAAAATACCAAGATTTCTATGGACCTTCTACCCTCTTTAGTTCAATGCAGTTAGTCAAGTATTTATAAATCAGTAATGCATTTTTATTTGAAAACGATAACATTTTTCACTTTCAAGGGTAAAGACTTAAATTTTCCAATTCACACTAATTGTTGAACTGATTTAAAATAGTCTAAAGATTTAAGAAAAAGTTAATATTTGCAACAGGTGAATACATTTTAACATCATCTGCATAAATCAGGTGGCTGCAATTTAAATCAATTGATACATTGTTCATAAATATAAAACAAGCAGTGGTCCCAAATTGGAAACTTGAGGAACTCCAGATAAAGGCACAAACGAAAGAGAGGAGTAGCCATCATACTCAAACATATGATTCCTATAAGTAAGATACGATTCTACTAGAAGCAATAGCTTATGCGAAACTTCAATTCTACAAAGCTTATAATGTAATGAAGCGTGGTTGACCTTATCAAAAGCTTTAGAGATATCTGTGAAAATAATACCAACCTGATCGTACTGGCCAAGAAAGTCCTTTATATTCTGCATAAACACAAGTAGATTGCAAGTAGTAGATCTGCGGAAATTAAAGCCATGTTAAAATTTTGATATATTTTCTGCAATAAGAGTATATATGTTTGCCTCTGCATTGTGTGTAAATCCAGCAAATGCAATTTCGATACTCTTTTTTATACTAGCGCGTAACTTTTAAAACATAACTAGATAGTAAGCGTTATTAATTAGCCATATTCAGCCTTAAATTTATTTTTTAATTTGATATAAGTAATTATATCATAAGTGTATTATGACGAAGAACGGTATATTGATTTATTCAATTAAAGTAATGAAACAGTTTTGTGTACTAGATCATAAACGAGCATGTGACCCTCTTTGCTCGGGTCCGTCACAAAGACATAAGAATGACTAATTAATATTGTTTGTACTCATATAAAATAAATTAAAATTAGATCTTTTGAAATTATTCCTTATAAATTTGTGGTTATTAGCAAATTTTGATGTGGAATGCTAATTTCGCATATTCAAATAAAACTGTACATTAAGTGGCGGTTGGCACGTGTCCACCGGTAGGATAGGAGCAACAACTTTATTTATACTGACTTCAATGTTAGCAAATAGTAAAGTAAGGTAACAATTATTACAGTTCTTGATAAAATTATAATGACCTAACTGAAATTATTTACAAAAATATGTCTTGATATATGTAAAATCATTTTTTAAGTTGGGAATATTGAAGTCCCGTAGGATAATCATTTTATGGTCAAAAATTTCACAGATCGATACCAAAAGTAAGAGTATACTCTTAAGAATTTAAGTCAGTTTTCAATTTTTTAATTTCCGTGAAATAGCCTTTATATATAAATTTACTACGAGAATCAGAAAAATGCAAAAACAGTAGAGAGAAAGGTTTGTGCACATACAAGTCCAAAATTAAATTTTAGTGATCTTCTATTGATATTGTGACTTTCAATAGCTTGATTGTTAGGCTTAATTTTAGTAAAATTAAATATAAAAAGTCCTTTATTTTGATTTCAAATTTCATTTGGCGTTTAAAATATGTCTTTCAATTTTCATTAACTAAAAATTGTAATGCATTTGACTGCTAACATGCATTTGCACTACAAATAATTAGTATTATTATTATACATTATGAACATGTTGTCTGGTACAAAGTAGCAATTTATGAGTACTGAAATATTAATTTTATAATAAAATATCTTAGAAAAAGCAAAATGACAAATAATAAAGGAAAAGGTATCCAAAGTTCACGAAATTCATATAATGAGAATTCCTTATTAACGAGATAATTAGAATCATGTGTTCCATGCTTATCAATATAGGAAAAATGATTATATTGCTGCCTTCCATTTCTATACTATAAACATTAAAATCATTAAAAAATGAGAAATATAATGAAACTATTTGTTTTTATTTGGTTTTTATGATGTTAAAAATTTTTTCCATGAATTTCGGAAAACTGTTTTTATTCAAAATAGAAGCTCTTTCCGATGCAAAATATATACGTCATTCGTAAGCATTTTGAGTTTTTTTTTACTAATTTTTTCTATGCATATCTTCATAGGTTTTTACAAATAAAACTTCACCTTCTCCAAAGGAGATTGACTTTCGACTTTAGTTCCAAAATCGCAGAATTTTTTTTTATTGAAGTTGGATAATAGCATGTTTCTTCGATTCAAACTAAAGAACTTCCGGGTTCGACATATTCTACTTTTTTGAAAAAAAATTGTGGATTTAAATCAGTACCAAAAAAAATTGTTTGCCTGACTTCGAACAATTCTAAATGAAAAAAAAAATTTATATTTGATTGATAATTTTTTTTTACTTTTCACTAGCAAAAGCTGTGCAGACAATGTATTTGCTATATTTTTATCTAATAGGAAATTTTTCTAAAGTTTCCACAATTTGAATTTTTAAATTCAAAAACTCGACATCTGGTGACCACACCTATCTTTGGCGTTAAACTTTTTGTTCAACAGTAGTTAAAGTTGTGAAAATAGGAATTAAAGAAAATCACGAACGATTGGCACCAGATATGGGCCAGGCTAGACTGTCCTATGATGCAGCGTTTAACTTTTCTTTGAAAATATTGAGTATAAAAGAAATATGTCGTGCAAAATATTAAGGGATATTTCGAGATATTTAAGCCTGTAATGAAAAATTATCACGAAAAATCAGTATCGTTCTTAACAAACGAGACAAGCTGCAAAGCACTCTTTTTTCTTGTAGTATGTTGTGTAACTTAGAATATCGCCTCCATGAACAAATATTTCACAAAAGGAATACGTAGCTTATTATGATGTACAAATTTCGTGTACAATATTTTGCTAGAAAATGCATACTTTCACGCAGCTTGTTTTTCGCCAAAAATCATCAAAGCTAAGAGTGATTTCTTTATGGGTAGGTTTAATCAAAAAATAAAGATTACATTAAAAAATGTTCTGCACAAAAAAGTTTTATTTTTACAAAAAATGGCTTTATTAGCATTTCGTATATTTTTTAAAAGAATTAAACAAAGGCATTACTAGATTATGTTTCTTAAAAATTTTCTTATATGTAAAAAGGTATAATTGTATAGAACAACGAGACTAATACATTTTAAAATGAGACATTGGAAGATATTCAAGATATATTAATTTTGGTAAAATTCAATCAATTCGTTAAAAATGTTGCAGATGGTCCCATTTCTCCATTTATCACGTGCAAACCAGTAATTTATATTTTCTGAACTTTCTCTCTGAAATAAATAAATCTAGAAAGAAAATTCAAAACCGATAATAAATTGAGATTTTTATGCAGGTTATGCAGGTTACCCTTACGTAGTTTTTTCTGATTTTTCAAGCAATGTTAGTTAAATGATTTAATAGTGCTGTTTTAATAATTTTATATTTATACTAAAACATGATAAAAACTGGTCGCCTGGAGAGAAACGTAGGAGTGGCAAAGGGATATGACACAATTAGAAATCTAGGTTTTCATCGGAAATCTGAGGAATCTGATAACGAGCTGCCATCGATCGACTAATGACTTGTTACTTTCCCGGCCTCTCGATGAGGACGTAAACCTCAAAGAGATATGAAAATGATGAAAGATGGATGAGTGAAGCGTACACATAGCTCTAGTGACATATGTAACTATTTCCCTTTTTTCCCATTCAATAAAAAAATTGCTCACGCAAACCCTCAATTCCACTCCACGCGGACAGACGCTCTATGAACACGTGTCGAATCACTTCGAGATCGATTGATTTGATTAAGTCCTAACTCTGTTTTTTGCATCGTTTCACTGATTTTATACAAACCCGCGTGGATTTTAATAACCCCTTTCGTATCAGCTCGACTTATTATTGCTGACTCTGGTAGTTGGGCTCGATCGAGGCGAAGCAGGTCGAGGATAACGCTGCGGGACAATCGGCGATCTATTTCTTGCCAGGGAACACAAACATCGCCGGTACTCTCGCACGATAGATCCCGATCGTTTCGATCCGATCTGAAGCGAAGGTGCATACCTGCCTACTGGTGTATACGATCGATTTTACGTTTGCAACTCTATCGACCTCGTGACTCTAAGTCCGAGTCTAGAATTATCGTAACGAGGATTAACGATGGATTGGCTCATCCGAAAAAATTGCATTATTTTTCAAGGCGGAAACACGATCTGACGTAGGAAGGGGATGAATCGAGGCAAAATTAACGACCTTGTTCATTTTAAAGAAATAATATTGATTCAGTTGCTTCAAGGGCTTTTTATTAAATTTTTTTAATAGCTACTGCAAATATAAAAGAGTTGAAAAAATACTCTCTTAATGCGAATTAGTAGAAAACTAATGCAATTAGTAGCGTTGTGTCTGACTGCCAAATTAGTAATTTTATCACTTTTTACTAAATAAAATGAAAAGATTTAGGTCACTTAATGAATAACTAAGGGTCTACTAAGCTCTTCAGATGAACTATTCCACTAATTTAATGTGTAGCAATTAATTTCTAGAGAAACATAATTAATTTTTTTAACCCTTAACCGTCCGCGTAGGTTTACAGGGACCCACCAACATCTCTCAAACTATGTTCCTGTAAAAGAGATTAAAGTTTTGAAAGGAAGAAGACCTTAAAAATTTAAAGAAAAATACGGTGCATTTGATAGGTATACGCCCTTTCGCTTTTTGTTCCCGAGTAGTACGATTCAAAAGAGCGTTCTGAGTACCTGTAAACAGAGGATGGGAGCAAACGTTGTAAAATTAACTGAAGGTTTAATGAGTTAAATTATGTCCTAAGATTACTTTTCGTGACTATTTAATTTTGATTTTTAAATCTACCAAACCTTTTCAACTTATTAAAGTTTTTAAACTTTTTAGACTTTTTGAACTTCTTAAGTATACCACACTTTCATTCAATTTTAGAACATTGTTATTTGCACTTATAGATCCTTGTAGATGCAAGTTTTTTGGTTCACAACTCACTTTCTTTTTGATTCTATGCAACATCAAGAGAATTCTCGTTAAAAATGCAAGAAAAGTTGCTTCCACAAATTTCTTCTTGTAATATTTGTTACTGTTTTTTGCAAGATGAAGCTTTCAAAAGTTTTCTTATGAATAAATATTTCTGAGATTCTGGTAAATTAGTTTCATTATATAAAAGTTATACAATAAGGATTCAAAAGTGCTTTTTCAATCAACGCTAAAAATGGTTACGGCTATGGGTTAATACTTTTTGTTTAATGTATAATGTTTCCTCAATTTATATTCTAAGGTTATATTGTTATATTAATGATAATTGTGTATGAACAATACAATATTCAAAATCTAAACTGTAAAGAGATTTTCTATTTTTAAAACAAAACACGGCAGTGCTTTTTGGAGTGTAATTCTGTGTCCCGTTGACTTAAGACAACTTTAGGAAGGTAGATAATAATAGATTAAAATTTATACTAGTATATAACGAATTCTGATTATTATTATTATACCATTAAGCCATATCCCGTTTAGCGTAAGCGTGACTCACACAGTGTGGAAGGGAGTAATAAGGGGTATAGGTTTTTAGATTATTCTAGAATTTCCGTGTTGTTTATTTAAATAACACGTTCATTACCTTACACTGCTCTTATCCAGGCCGATGATTAATCTCTTTGGCAATCGCTTCCGGTGAAGAGCTTTACAAAGTCATCAGGTGAAATGTTTAATTTGCCGAAAACGAAATAGCGAATTGAAAATTCTGGACGAGTTTTAAAGAAATACAACCGATTCGCTCAGAAAATTGTAGAGGGGGATTTTTAAGGTCGCTGATTACGAATCTGCTTTCAAGTTTGCTAAGAACATAATAAAAGATTCAAAATGTCGGACAACTTTTAAGAAAATATAACTGATTTGCTCTAAAACTTTTACAGGGGGGTTCCAAGTTGCTGATTACGAGAAAAAAATGTTAATTTGATGAAAACAAAATAGCGGTTTCATAATGGCTGACGACTTAAAAAAATACCATTAATTCACTCTAAAAATAGTATAGGGGACCTCCAAGGTCGCTGGTTGCGAATCTTATGCTAAATTTACAGAAAACGCAATAGCAGAACTACACGGAGAAAAATGGAAGGCTAGTTTAGCTATCCAGATGTGCAGACCGACTTTATTGGAGAGTCAACTATAGGACAGCCCTTGAAGATGGCTAAAGCGATTGTCTCTAGAAGGTTAAAACAAGAGGCTCAAATCGATCATCTCACAGTGTCGACCAGATCATCTCGGACGGTCAATTCGAACATTATAAAAAGTCGAAC
>JAUELO010000237.1:246086-263109 GCA_032357855.1 Amphibolips quercusostensackenii | reverse complement strand
CGGTCTATCATTGCCACTACGGATATAACAAATCGGGCGGTCATCTATAATTACCGTAAAATAGTAAAACATCGTTTTATCTTGAAACGAATCGAGCGAATGTTCCGAATTTCGGTACCACCATGTACAAATTCTGGATGTACGTGCTGATTTCCCGGTCTCCACTCTGAAGGATTTTTCAGAAGGGCACACGGGCGATTCATTCAACGCTTTCCTAGAACTCGACGCGAGATCTTGATACGAGAGTCACGTATAACTTTGATCATGCGAATAAACGCAGTTTTGATAGTTGAACTTTTATTAGAATCTGTGTTTTCTTGTGTTTACCTAATCACTAGCGCGATTATCTTATGTTTCGACTCTAATCCGAAATACCTCATCTAAAAAGAACCACGCGTTCTATCAAAAAGTAACCGCTAACAAATTTGTGGATCTTTTTTAAACGCATACTTTTTGTTGATTCATTTTTTTTCATACCTTGCGTCGTTCTTCCAAACATTAATTTTTGTTTTCATTGCTAATGTTATTTTTCACGATAAGAACAAAAATTAGTCATACCATCAAAAAATAATTAACAACAAATTTGTAGCTCTTTTTGGGTTAATAAGTTTTGTCTATTTATTTTTTGTTGTATCTTATGATTTTTTTTATTTTTTGTGCAATAAAATTTGAATTTTTGATTTCTCAAAAATTTTCAAACAGTTCTTACGATAATCTTCTAGAGCGCTAAAAGGGCAACGTTTTTCTCCTCTTTACTTTTTTTTATATCGTGCGTTGTTTGGCTTTAAATCTTAGTTTTTTGTTTGTTTTTGCTTAATTTTCCAAATGCTGTAATTTTGGTACTTTGAGTTCTATTGCAACAAATTATTTGGATAAGATGTTCGTTTTTTTTGTTGCGTACTGCGAGCATCTGCAAAGAAAATTTTGGAATCTTGAAAAAAAATTGTCTTAACAATTTTGAAAATGCTCTTTTTTTATTTTTAGCCAAAATGACTAGCTAAATCTGTTTTCGAAACTTGCATCGGTTTTACAAAAATATGATTTTTTTATGGTTAATGTTATTTTTAGGAATAAAACAAAAACTACGCATCCTATCAAAACGTGATTTATAAAAGATTTGCAGCTTTTTTTTATGAACAAATTTTGTGTTTTCATTTTTTTTGTAGCTTGTGTTGTTTGTCTAAAAATGTAATTTTTCTATTTTAAATGCTGTTTTTGCGAATAAAATAAAAACTAGGCGTCGTATTAAAAAGTGAATAGTAACAAATTCGTAGTTTTTTTTGGGTGCATAATTTTGGTTAATGCAACTTTTTTCTTATTTTGCATAGTTTGACCGCAAAATGGAATTTTTGATCTTGCATTATTTTTTGTGCAATCGAAATTAAAGTTCTTGATTTTTCAGGAAAATTCAAAAGTTGTTATGATTATTTTATAGGGTGTTCAGAATTCAAAGTTTCTCTTCCTCTGAATTTTTTTCGCATCGTGCGTTGTTTGGCCTAAAATGTTCATTTTCTTTTTTTTGGATTTTGAAAATGCTATAACTCATGTAATTTTTTTTTATTAAAAAAATTTATTGGGATATATTGTTGGCCTTTTTGAGTACTACTTATAACAGTTCATAGAATTTTTCAATCTTAAAAGAAGTGGTTTTAAAACTTTTAAAAATGTGCTTTTTTTATTTTTATCCAAAATGTCTGGCTACCGAACTTGACCTTCAATTCAAGACACTTAAAGAGTATACCAAAGGCAAATTAAATAGATGAATTTTTTCAAAAGTTATCTAGCTCACAGACACACATGCAGACATACATACAGACAGACATATATAGACATACATAAATACAGACAAACAGGCTCATTCGTAAAAACCTGTTTTTCGGGTTTAGTGGGTCTCAAAACGTGAACATTTGAAAAGAGTGGGGAGGAGGTCAAATTTTACACAAATCTTATACCTTCTCTGATGATAATGTAAAAAAGGCATCCTAGTGTAAAGTGGTTCTAAGAAAATTTTTATATATAACTCAGGCGAGACATTTTATTAGTTAAAATTTATTTTAGCTTGTCTTGTTTTCCAAAAAGTCAATTTTTCTCATTTTGAATGCATCCTTATGACGAAAATTCATTACAAAGTTTTGAATCTGTTTTGAATGCACAATTTTTGTTCATTCATCTGTTTTAGTTCCTTGCATTGTTTCCCCAAAATTAAATTTTTTTTTTTGTCAATGTTATTTTCAGGAATTAAACAAAAACTGCGCATCCTATTAAAACATGATTCACAACGAATTTGTAGTTTTTTTTGTGTGAAAAATTTTGTCCATTAATTTTTCTTGCAGCTTGTGTCGTTTGTTTAAAAATTAAATTTATATATTTTTAATGCTGTTTTTACGAATAAAACAAAAACTACGCGTCGCATCAAAATGTAAATATAACAGATTTGTAGACCTTTTTTAGGTGCACAATTTTGGTTAAATCATATTTTGTCGTATCTTGCATAGCTTGACTGCAAAATGGAATTTTTTATTTTGTATTATTTTTTGTGGAATCAAAATTAGAATTTTCGATTTTTCAAAAAAATTTTAAATAGTCGTTATTATAATTTTGTTAGGTGTTCAAAATGCAACGTTTTTATCTTTGACTTTTTTTCATAGCGTGCGTTTTTTGGCAGAAATGTTCATTTTCATTTGTTTTTTTGAATTTTGAAAATGCTATAACTCTGGTAATTTTAGTTTCTTAAAAAAAAGTCATTAAAATATATTATTTGTCATTTTGAGTACTACTTATAACCATACATAGAATTTTCAAATCTTGAAAAAAGTGGTATCAAAAATTTTCAAAATGTGCTCACTTTTTTCATTTTTATCCAAAATGGCTAAATAACGAACTTGACCTTCAGTTTTTACGCTAGATGCGTATATCAAAAGCTAATCTAATAGATGCATTTTTTTAAAAGTTATTGTGCTCACAGACAGACATACATACAGAAAGACATACATACAGACAAACATACATACAGAGAGGCGCATTCGTAAAAACATGTTTTTTGGGTTTAGGGGGTCACAAAACGTGGACATTTGACCACTTCAACAAAATTGTTGAATTTTCAAAGCAAAAAGACGGCTTTCATAAAAATACACTCGAATTTTTAACCCGAAAATATGAATTTTTATACAAATCGTTTATTTTTAACACAATAGTAAAATTTTTCACCAAAAAGATTAATTGAAATTTAGCAAAAAAATATGACACTTTTACTAAAACAGATAAAATTTCAAGCCAAGCGTACGAATTTTGTATTAAACTGTTGAATTATTAACACGAAAATTTGAATCTTCTAACAAAATAGTTGCATTTTTAACCTAAAAAAATAATTTAACAACTAAGAAGATTATTTCTGTAAATAAAAAAGAATTTGCAAGAAAGTTAGATGAACTTTCAAAAAAGAATGCATTTCAAACAAAATCATTGAATTTTCAACCAAAAGTGAAAAAAGTGAAAACTTTCAGTCAAGCAGTATGGTGATGAGGAGAGTGCAGGACCGAAAGAGAGGCGGTGCTTATTCAAACTTGACAAACAACATGAAGGCAGCACCCTCAGCGCGTTAGTTGCATCAGGTTGCGTCATGCGTCCATATCCAACAGAAATGAATCACGCGAACCTGCCTGTTCACATTTAAGTCCATGTATTTGTGTCGAAGGCCACTGTAAGCTATGCCAGACATCGTGCACAAATGCAGGTTCCAGTGTAATTGAAATGCGAAATAAAAAAATAAATTTTTAACAAAAATGAATTATTTTTGACCCTAAAAGACGAATTTTCAACGAAACAGTTAAATTTTTAATTTAAAAAATGAATTTTCAACAAAATAATACAATTTTGAATCATAAAGATGAATTCACAACCAAAAATATAATGGTAGACTTTGCAATAAAAAAAGAGTGTGAAGTCTGTGAATATGACATGTTCATTCAACAGTATATTTTTAAACATTTATCTCAAAATTTTTTTGATTTTAGCCCACATGAGTTGTCACAGTTTTTGGAGGTGTTTGTGTATGAAGTGGGTCATTCCGTCAGAGAATTCACTCCTTCTTTACTTTACTTTAGTGACTCATTAATAAAACTTGATAATTTCCTGTATATTCTTTAACATACGCGGATGGGTCAAAGAATATTGAAACAGAAATATTTTTATTTTACTTAAAAATTCATTATCCTGCACATTATGTTCAATATTTAAACATTTTGGCCAATTTTGAACTGTGAAATATTGTGTAATCTTTTGAAACGTTCAAAAATATTTTGATACGTTTGAAATCTGTTGTACACGACTTTGTGAAATCTTTCAAATCTTCATGAAATCTTAGAAGACTCTGTGGCAAGTTTATAAAAACTTTTTATATCTTATGCAATATTTGTAAAGTAGTATAAAACCTTTCAAAACCTTTAAAATATTTTGAAATCTTTAAAATCTGTGTTGAATCGTTTGAAATGTTTAAAATAATTGAAAATCTAGAAATTCAATATGGTCTACACTCAAAAGTCAAGTAGTCAACCCCTCGAAAATTCTACTCATGAAATTGAATAAACATCAACATTTTCTACTAATAATTTTTCTAATTCGTTAGTTGAATATCACAAAAAATTGCCCTTATGGCCGGTATGGAGTTACGTATAGAGACATACATGTGGATAAATTCCCGGAATTTTAGGCTAAAAAAGAACCCTCTAGGTTGAAAAATGAGTCACCGGGGCATTTCTGAAGTTGGAACTTCAAAAAATCGTTTTTCGAGATAAACGCATCTAAACTTGTCGAGTTCCATAAGCTCACACGTTATATTTTTTTTCTTCGAACATAAAATATATACGTACTTCTGGTTACTTTCTGGTTATGAGTGAAGTCCCAATAAATTCACTGTAGGTCTTAGTACCATTCCTTACCCAAACCTTAAAATAATTATTTTGACCTCAACTTAGAGAAACGCGAATATCTCTAAGCTAAAACCAGACATAATGGCCCTTTTCATGCGAACGCCCACATATTACATATTTAGAAAAAATGTCCGCATCTCTACAATTAAAAAACTACGAGTAATTACAAAAATGTGATGGGAATCTAAAAACATATAAAAAGTGTATCGAGTAGCTCCTGCGTATTCTGCATATGCTTACCAATTGCAATTATCCAGTCTTGACTCGATGTATGTATGTCATTTACCCTATTATTTCTTCTGCAGTCGATAATCTTTCTATATTCTATTTTCTATTATAAAATAATATTTATATTTTTCCAATAAAAATTGGCGCCATCCCTCGAAGGCATAGAAGAGATAATAGAGAAAAGCCTGGTCAGGCAGTCGCCGGTCGGGTTGTAATCGCAGAATAATTGAATCCGCGTTCACCAGTGTACGCACAACACCGGTCTTTCTCTTTCCCTCTTATTTCTCTCTCAACTCTCAGCAGATGTCCATCTCGCTCCTTCTTTGCTCCCTCTCTTGGAATCTGATGTCCCTCTCACTTCTGCAAACCTTTATTTATAAGCGCCTCAAGCTGCCGGCATAAATGCGTTCCCGGCGAGGACTGCATTCATAAAACCTGGAACTCGCTTTCCTACGAGACCTAAGCTCTCTGTTCTGTTGTTGATGTCGATATAACCGATATAGCCGATATAGTCGATATTGTCGATGAAACTGTTGTTGTGTTGCTGTGCCGCTACCAATACGTCGGTAGCGACCGGCGACCCCGTTTTGCTCTTTGGTTCACGCTACTTGAGAAGAGCCCGCCGGGCACGCTACCTCGCTTACTCCAAGCTCACTCCAACTCGAACGATCCCCTTTTTGTCCTTCCTCCTTCTACCCCGCTTCATCTGCTTCATCTCTCGCTTACATTTCGCTCGAGGTTGCTGTCAGCGATCATTTTTCAGCTCAAGTCTCTGTCTGAGAAGGTACTCCCTGGTTCCGGATGCTTGGACCTTCCGGTAAAAAAAATGTTTTTTTTCTTTCTTTCATTATCTGGATTTTTTCGATTCATCAAAGTATAAACAGAGCCTGTCGAGATTAGTAATAGCAAGAGTGAAAAAGTATATGATGCGGACGAATTAAATGACGGTTATAAGGACCATTACATAAAATTATTGGGACGCGAAGCTATGAAGCAGCACAATTCCGGCATAGAAGACGATACGTCGGAAATTCCGGTTAAAAAAGTGTGTGTCTCTGAGGTTAAGGATATCATGAGAACTTAAAAAATAATAAGGCTGCTGGTATAGATGGCATCCATGCTGAAGTTTTTAAATACGGTGGCGAATATATATCTTACAGGCTGTGAGAATTAATACATTATATATCAAAATGGAAAAAGTTCCAGATGACTGGAAAGGGGCGATCATCATCCTAATGTATAAAGGAAAGGGAGATAAATGCCATTACAGTAATTACAGAGGCATCAGCTTGCTAAGTATCATCAACAAAATACATATATTCAAAAATACTTATCAATAGGATTATGGAAATAACAGTAGAAAAGGTCTGGGAAGTCCGATGAGGATTTATGCCAAGAAGATCATGTGCGATCAGATATGGGCAACTGAGTGACTGGTCGGACGGTTCGGCAAATGTTCGGAACTCATGCTATTCATCACTTAACGCGAGCACTAAGTCGAGCATAAACGAGTAACTGAAGTTTGGGACGGGTATCTACTCATTCGTCGATTTACTCCGCGAACGTTTTTGGTGGATACATACGTATTACTATTTATATATTCTACAATTATTTGTGATTTACTGTCATTATTAAATAAACTTAAGAATAAATAATTCATAAACAATAATAAATGATAACGAAATAATAGAATTGATTTAATTTTCCATAACTTTTGGGTAACGTAATTACTTCATATGGTTTATGAATCCTTAACTTTGTATGAAAGTAACGGAAATTTGTATTTTAATATTATTCATTCATACGTAATTAAACTAAATTATAAATAATTTTTATACAATAATAAAGCATATCGAAATAATAAAATTCATTTAATTTTCAATTACTTTTGGATAACTTAATTACTTCGTATAGTTTATGAAGATTTAGCTTTGTGTAAAAGTAAAGGGAAATTGTATTTTAATAATATTCAATCATAAATAAACTACAAAACGAGTAATTTATAAATAATAAAAAACCATATTGAAATAATAAAATTTTCTCGGAAAGCTTAGAAAATTTGTTTCTTTTTGCAAATGTTTAATCTTTTTTGGCTGAGGATTCAACTATTTTGTAGAAAATTGGTATTTTTTAGATGGATTCAGATGTTTTTTATTTAGCCTTCTTCTTTTGAAATAATATGTAGCTATTGCTCAAAACTATAAAAGCAGCTGCATTAACTATAATATATTAATAGTCTTTCATATTGTTTCCTACTCTGCAGACGACTGACAAAACAATTTTTGTTTTTTCAGTCATTCTCCTAATCCAGGTAAAGTAAATAGTAGTAAAGTTAAAAAACCTACCCCAGAAATTGAAAACACTCCTTAAAAAAATGTTTTGTAGCTTATATTTTTAAAATAATTTTTGCGATTATTTTATTTCAAATCCATGAAATATTTGTAATAGAAACTGCGGAAAGTTCGAAAATTCGTTTTTGTTTAAAAAAGAGATGCTTTTCAATTTGTTTAGGTAAAACTAGAAATTTTTATATCAAACGTGTGAAAAAATACGGATTTTTTACGGTTGGGGGTGTCTTAACCCCCGTGGGATCCAAGATCCCCTTGTTCAAAAATTTTTTTCAAAATTTACAGTTGTTTTTTCACCAAATGAAGTCTGTTTTTTAACGAAAAAGCTTAATTTTTAACTTTTTCAACTGGATTCATAAATAGCCAAACTATAAATTTGTTTCTGAAAACAGTTTTAATAATAATTGATGATTCTTATGCAATTGCAAAGTATCATAGCAAAGAGTGATGATATAGACAAACTCTAAATTTTTCATGAAAATTGTTCAAATATTTAATAATTCTTGTACATTTGCGAAGTATCATAACAAAGAGTCACCGGAAAGATATTTTTAGTTGCTTCTGCAAAAAATTGAGCCTATTCCTTGAAAATTATTTACACTATGAATTTGCTTATAAAAATTGTTCAGACAATTTCTAAATAGAATCTTTTTTAATTATTCATAATTAAACATGAATTCATCTCGCATTTTGTACGAAGGACTCTTGATTTAAATAAGCTCAACGGTGCCAGTCGCGAAAAATAAGTTTTCTTCATTACATTTTTTAATACCGTAATGAACAATTATTTTTAGTTATTCTCACCAACCAAAAATTATTTATAGATAGTTTTAGCACAGATATAAGATCTTCTTTAATAAATCAAAAAATACAATATACTTCTAAAAAGTTAAAAAAAGTCAACTCTGTTGCTAAATAAAAAATTAACCAAATTTTTCAGCATCAACACAAACACAGGAGTCTTTTTAAAACGTAAAAAGCTTTCTTTGAAAAAAAGTACAAAATCGAATAAATAGTGTAGGCAAAAAATTGGTTTGTCCAGAGAAACTTTTTTCGCTCCACTATGCGTCATAGACGCCAAATAAAAAACAATAATCTTAAAACGGTGATACACTGTAAAATAAATTAATACTTAAAAATCTGAGCAGCCTTATAAAATAAGAAAAACATTTTGTGTTGAGTAAACTGGCTCTTTTTTTAATTTGAAAATCCACTTTGATGCCTCTGAGCTTAGAAGATTAAAAGCTAATCAGGAAGGAGAAATGTAAAGGAAAGTATAATAGGACCAACAAAAATAAAAAGATAGTATACTAACTCTACCTAACAAATTAAGAAAGGATAGAATATGATTTGGAAGAATTTAATATCGTACAGAATAGCGCCGAAATTATTAAAAACCAATATCACAGTATGTCAACAAAAAAAAAATCTCGCATGTATGATTAAATGAAAGTGAGAAAGGTTATAATTGTTTTTATGTGATCGTCACATCGACAAAAGTAAAATCTGTTATGTGCAGCTGTATATCAACCATATTGTACTAAAAAATGATTAACGGATGTATGTCTCTATCTCTTCCTATCACCTGTGTTATCAGACCCTACTACCCCACCCCAAGTCCTATCTATCTCTGTCTTGCTACTTCCTCTTCCTAATTCCTATCATATCTCCTAGTCAACCCCTCGCTAGACGTCTACTTTCTCATTCCTCTCGCTTTCACCCCTCTTTCTCCTTCCACTCCTTTTTTTCAGCATCCCTCTCTCATACTCTCACCCTCTTTGCCTCACATTCTCTAGTTCTAAATAATATAAAATAATTATTAGAAAAATAAATCATTCAAAAAGTCAAAAAGAATTAAACAACATATGAGGAAAATTTTGCTGATCCTTCACTCCCAAACACCCCCTGAAACCCTTACATAATTAATGGGTGCTTCCTAATACCATCTAAATTTAAAAACGGACAAAAAACCAAAAATATGACATCATTGATAAAGTGGGATAAAAGGGAATAGAATTCCTAAAAATACGAATAGATTTAAACACGATGATTAAGGATAGAAAAGAATAGCATTTTTGGAAGGGGAATAACCTAAACTGATAAAACAAGTTAGAATTGGTGGAACGATAAATAGGATAACAAGTTATCAGGTTTGATGGGAAAATATAGAATTCTTGAAAGTAGAGCAGGATAAAAATAATAAAATGGAATATAAAGAGATTTAATTTTTAACCCGGAACAACGCCTATAAATTTTTTTTTAATCTGTACAAATTCGACAACCTATGATACACATGATATAATGTGATAAAAAAGCATACAATTGTTATATCATAGTACAGAATTCTTGGAAAGGGTAGAAGATAAATTGACAAAAGTGGATCGAGAAAAGTATAATTTTGATGAATACGATTAGAATCAAACGCGCTAAAGCCGGATAGAAAAGGATAAAATTTTTTGAATAAATTCTCAAGTTCTATGATTATTAGGGTGGACCAACAAAATAAAATATGTTTGTTGTTCTCTATTTTTTATTTGGTATAAAAATAATTGTGAAATTTTTTATGAATTACAAAAAGAGTTAGCCCGTAGTCCAAGGCCTTTAAGCGTTAAAAAGTTTTAATTATTTTGTTATGTAAATTTAACAATAAACTTACGTAAACGCAATAAGTATGACCCTAAAATGACGGTAGGCATCACTGGAAATAATTTTGCCCTAATTTTATTCAGAATACTACCATTAAAAGTGAAAAACCCTTCTCTGTATAGGATTTGAAAAATTATAATATACCCTTAACATTTGTTGACTACTCCTTTGAACTACATTTTGCTTCTTTTACAATTCTTTACACAATTTCTTATAAGGGAAGTCCTAGGATGACTATAGAAATACTGTTAAAATATTTCATAGATTTTCTAAATAAATTAGAGATAACTTGACTTCCATCTTTGGGCCTCTGAAAAATTTTTTTGTTTTTGGCTTCTAAGGATGGTACTCCAGTTTGTTTTTAAAGTTTCAATTAGGTGATATTAATTTTTAATGAAAAAGAATGGCGATGGGGGGTGAGAAATATAAGCATGTTAAAAGATGACAAGACAGGATAGGAACCGATAGAATTATTGAAAGCGGAGCATGATAAAAATGATGAAACGAGAAAGAAAAAGATAGAATTGGGGGCCCGGATCAAGAAAGAGATTCTAACTTTCTGGCACCTACATGAGGGAGGGGAGAGGGATGAACATCGATTAAATTCAAGCATTAAGGAGTCTCCCGACTCTCTGAGTGCCAGAAAGTTATAATCGGTTCTTTGATCCAGGCCTTCAATTGTTGGACTCAGGACCACTGGCGTGACGATTTATCATGAAACTGTGAATAATTTTCTGCATATATTTAAGAGAAGTTCAGCGACACTAATATCCTCTTGTAAATGGCATTGCAAAGTTGAACGATACCCGTTGTAACTGCAGAGATCTCGTAGTGGTTAATTACACCAACCAGCCCAAAGATGATTCAGGTATGTACGTATCCACGGTTTCTCAATTACGCTTGGACATTCAAGGCCATTTGGCTACCTACTCCCGAGCTCTCAACGATACATTATCCCCGACTCTAATTCCCATTCCGCTGCCTCAATCTTATTTATGCGTACGCTCCACCATGCCGCGATATCGAAACACTCCCTCGCCTGAGAATTTTCGTTTCTCTTTTTTTATTCCCGTATACACCGCGCTAGGGAATCGCAATTTTTGCAGAAAAAAAGCGCAATCATGTAGCAATCGGAGATCAACTCCCGAGTCTTCTTTGTGTGCATAAAATTACTGTAATTTAAATTAATTAAGTTTATTAAGACTTAAGTGGAGAGGTTTATTCAATTTTCCCTAAAAACAATAACATTTTGTTAATTACTCATCGTTACATCTAAATTCAATATGAATATCATTAAGAAATTCTGATACCCATATTATGATAGCCATAAATTTGACATAGAGCTCAAAATTGACATAAGACCAAAAATATAAGCACCTAAAGCTACGAAACTCTTCCTTGTAGGCGCTCGACACTTTGACTAATTTTTTTTCTTTTCAGTAATGTTATCGCTTTATGGTACTTCCCTCCAGTTTCTTTCACTGTATTGTCAACTTATTTCTATTTCGAATCATTGCGTAGAATTTCACGAAAATTGATGACATTTGTTTGGAAGAATAAGAGACGACAAAAATTATTTAATTTGACAATATAATATTACATATGTAGTATTAAAAAAATCAATTTATGATTGTAGAAACTAGTAAGATATTTTAATTCTGTAATCAATCAGTAATGATTTAAAGGTGAAGAAAAAATTTAATGAAGTTAAAAATTTAATATGATTTTCTGTAGGAAAAATTCTAAAATAGAATTATGAGATTCATTGAGATGGTCTAGATCAGTTTTTTTATATAGGCAATTATTAACTTCTTTTTTGATGAAAACCGTTTTAGCAAATACTCTTTTTGTAGGGTTATTCTCTTGGTGTAAAACTTCAATCTCATCCCAAAGAAAAAAGTGAGTGATATTGTCATTGATATTAATAAATAAATGGTGATTAAGAACATTATCATCATTTAATCTAACACTATCTTAATGTTATTTACGTTTAATATGTAAAGGTCTTTTTGTTTGTCCAATATAACTTTTTCCACAACTACATATGAATCGGTAAACCACATTAGTTTTTTCTAAGATTTCTAGTTGATCTTTGCCAAATTTAATAATATCATCAAGTTTAGACTTTACACTAAAAATAGTACTAATTTTACATTTTTTCAGAAGTCTTTTAATATTTTCAGAAATTGGACCATAGTATGAAATAGTTACATTACTTTTTTAATATAAGGTTATCAGAATTATTATTAAGATTATTGTTGTTAAGTTCTTTAATCTATTTTCAATTTGGTTATAAATAATGTTTTGTGTTAAGTTATTCGAGAAACAAGTAATGTTTAACAATTTTTAAATTATCATTGGGGAATTTTTTATCAGAAAGTAATATAGCAGAATTAACTAAATTCTTTATAATAGCAATTTTTTGTTGAAAGGGGTGTTTTGATAAAAAATTGAGTAAACGGCCTGAATATGTTAGTTTGCGAAACCAATAAGTAGAAATAGTGCCATTATCATTTTTTATGATGCTTATGTCAAGAAAGTTAATGGTATTATTATATTCAATTTCATGTGTTAATTGTAATCTATGGTGAATTGAAATTAAGGTTTCAATCGTTTTTTTTTAACTTTATCTTGGGGAATAATTAGGAAAGTATTATCTACATACCGAAAGTATGTGATAATTTATAAATCTAGTTTATTAAAAATCTCAGCTTCTAAATCTTGCCTCAATAAGTCAGCTAAGTTATTCGAAATAGAAGAACCCATAGGTGTACTGAAGATTTGTCTGTAAAAAGTTTAATTAAATTGAAAATAAATATTTTTCATTGAAAATGTAATGCCTTATTTAAATTTGTCTAAAGGTAAGGAAGTAACTTTCTTAATATAAGGATATCCCATCTTTTTTCTATACTCTTAAAAACCAATTCCAAAGGAACATGGGTAAAGTGGGAAGTAACATCCAGAGAATTCATAATGTAATTAGGGGGAATAATAATCTTTTTAAGTTTTTGTTTTAATTTAATAGCATTTTCAATAAAAGATTCAGGTTTAGGAACAGCAAAATTGAAAATATTTTTAAAAATTGTAGACATATTATGAGTTGGGAAATTAATAGTGCTAACAACAGGTTTCAGAGGTAGATTATTTTTGTGAATTTTAAAAAGGCCATAAATTCTAGCTAAATCAGTATTATTAGTAATAAGGTCTTGTCTATCTATTTTAGGTACTAAAAAACCTTTTAACCTCCAATTATTAATTTCATTAAAAGTTTTTCTTTTTATGGTTTTTAAAGGGTTATTTTCAGTTTTTCCTTAAGTTGTAATATTATTTAACATTAATTTAATTTTGTTATAATAACTTTTTTTATTAAGAAAGGTTTTGGTATCACTGATATTTTCAGGAATTATTCTATCAGAATCGGTGATAAAGTTCGATTTTTTAATTTATCTGTAAGATAAAGAAATAATTATGTGTCTTAATTCTGCTTGTAGTTTATCAGAAATTTCATCAACGCTAGTTTCTACGTCTTTTGCAATTTCAAAAATGTGTTGATTTTCAGAAGTTGAAAAAATAGAGCTAAATTTATCAACTTACTTAAGGATATCGTAAACATGTTCAGGAATCTGAATATTAGAATAATTGATAATCCAAGGATCAGTGCACATCAGAAATTTCTATTCTTCGAATTTGTCATTGTAATTTCTCAATGTTAAATTTAAGTTTATTTTTGAAAGAGTGACTACAAAAATGTAATTTGTAAATACTTTTAGTAGAGTTAGTGATATCACATGGAAAAATATTATATTCACGGCAATTAATAAGAATTATTTTTTATCAGAAAGAACTTGATAATTGTCTTCATAAAATCATTGATCTAGACCATCTCAATGAATTTTATAATTCTATTCTAGAATTTTTCCTTTAAGAAATTATATTAAATTCTTAACTCAATTTAAAAAAAATACCTTTAAATAATTACTGATTAATTACAGAAATAAATTATCTTGCTAGTTTCTACAATCTTAAAATAACTTTTTTAATGCTACATATGTAGTATTACTTTAAAAAATTGGCGCTCTTTCCTTCCTTCCTATTGTATGTTAGGTTAGGTGATCCACAATGACCACAATGACAATCACTTTTTTGAGTCTTTTTATGGGAGCAGGATGCTTTCTCATCCTGCTCTCATAATAATTTCTTTTTAAAAATGTTTTCTTTAACTTTACATCACAATATTTTCACACAATTTAATTCAAAAATTAATTTAAACTACTTCCTTCAACCAAATATGAAGACACTCAAATTCTAAGCAAGGTAAGTGTAACTATAATAATATCTGAACTTAACCTTGATTGTTTCTTATCACTTAATTACAAAAAAATACAAATTTTTTCTATAAACTATTTTTTACATACTCAACATTGAATTGAATTTTACAATGTTTTTCATCTAAAAAATCATTGAAATTATGATTTTTACTAAAAAGTTCTTGACTCACTCCAAAAAGACGACTCGACTTTCGTAATTAATTCGTAAGTAGATATTACACATTTTAAAAATTGTTCTCTTATTCCTAATTCAATTAGAATATTTACGGCTTTTTTTAGATTTTTATGTAATATTTCCTGATGATGGAACAGTAGGTTTCGAAACGTTGGGACTTTTAGAATTTTATAATAAAACTGTCTGACAGAGTTGTTTGCAACAAGATTGTTGTTACTATTATATGCCTCATTGGTTTCTCAAATGTTAAAGATTCCCTATGAAAACTCCATTCTCATTAAATCAAACAAATTTTGTTATAGCAAAAATATTTTTGTTAAAATAACCAACATCTTCTGGGATAAAAAAACATTTTTTTGCTTTTATAGCAACTCAATCGCTTCTTAGCCTTATTCAAAAAACTTTTTCAGTGTTTTAATGGAATGGGAAAGAAATAAATTGACTGAGATAACTGTAAAATAAAATAATAAAGCTATATAAATCGATACAATGAGATTGTGATCCAATGATACAATATGTCAGAAATGGATGGAATACGAGTAGGTTTGGAATTGAATAAAACTCGTCTGAAAACAGCCTTGTTCTTAATTTAATCCCTCTTCGGGAAAAAGAATCCACCTTCGCATTTTCAGGTGCCTAAAATGATTCACCTTTATTTTTCATTATAAGAAGCTACTTCAGAAACTCAAGTTCAGTTACTAAAATAAAAATAAGACAAAATTAACTTGAGCAATGAGGGTTAGATTGTTATAAAATTTCCCAAAAAAACTTACTATATGAGACTAAAGCAAGTGAATTTTTTTGTAAATGTTGAGTGATGGGATAAAAGTACATTTTATGCAATAATGAAAAACAAAACAAATTCTTTTGGATTTTTTACAATTATTGGAAGCTTAACTGCGAATTCTTGAAAACTAATAGAACGTTTTAAAATCTACAGTATTTTGCGAACAAGAATAAGAATTTTTAATTTTCTTATTTTATATGACGCAAGAATTCTTATTCTTTTCATTAATCCCAAAAAGTAAAAAAAATAATAAATGACAAAATGGCTGTCGTATTTTTAAAATTCTTGAAAGTAGATTTTGTCAAATTTCTCAATTTTTTTCGTAAACTGTGCAAACTATCACAGAAGAGTAAAAGATGCTTTTTGTACAACTTTTATAGATGCTTTAACTTTTGTGTGAACATTTTTTGTACCTTTCGCTGTTTCCCAGAAAAATGAAAAATTCATTTTTTTTAAATAATTTTTTCGGTATGAAGCATTGCTTTACCAAGAACGAAACTCACGAACTTCGATTGATTGTAACAACTCCAAGAGAAAAAAATTTGGATTACCAAAATTATTATGGCACCCGACGCTGGACTTTTTTTCGAAATTTTGCCTTATTTCAAATGAAATTGGTTTCTAATTATCTGAAATTGTGAGAACAAAATATGACTATGATTGTATGATTGTTAGTATATGAAGAATAATAAGTTAAATACATTTTTAAAGTCCTTAGGTAATACACAATTTATTCGACAGTAAACCTCTCCTTACTTTCATGCCTTCTTGTACTTTGTAAACATAAATTACATACGTTATGGAGTTTCAGTTTCTCGACACTTTAACGAGTTGGCTATCATACCAAAGTATTATAGGTATACCTTTATACTGTCTATTGTTTGAGTTATTATTTTTCAATATCTTGTTCATTTCACGTCAAAATATTCCAAATTATTTAGGTGAGAGTGACGATCACATTTGTGCTTAGTGAGATTTATTTAATTGAAATAATATTAATTATTTCAACGTTTCGGTACAAGCGCTACTGGTACCCTAAAAAGTGTTACAAAATTAGTGCTTCCTTATTTCAAGCCGCATTTTTTAAAATTACAAAAATATAAAAAATATTATTGCTATTTGTTGGTGGAGTTCATGGCAAGTGGTAGTAAAAATTTTTCTCTTGGATTGGGATTTCGCTAAAACACGGTGTATGAAGTCCTATATTAGTGAGAGAAAATTCCCCCAAATGGTTTTTGATAATTCACCAAAGTGACCATAAATATGCTTTACAAAATCTGCAAATTTGACCTCAGGACCGCTAGTGGTTAATGAAAAAAAATCGTAATAAAATATTTTATACCTAACTACAAAATAAGAGCATTTAAATGATCAGAACTCTTCTAAATTTAAGGTATTTAAAATTAAAATTCAATAATTTTTAATTTATCAATTCATCAACCAATTTGATTTAACTTTTTTTGAACTTGAGATTCTTTTTTTTTGGCTGAAAAAGCCTGATTTCTCTCATTTAAATATTTTTAGGTTGAAAAATGACACATTATTATTTATTCGTAAAAATTAGCGTTCAGAAGAGGACTGGG
>JAUELO010000237.1:113876-126862 GCA_032357855.1 Amphibolips quercusostensackenii | reverse complement strand
TTTGGGGAAAAAATCAAAATTTCATCATTTCTGTCACTTTCGGAACAGTTATATGCATGTTCCTTAGAAATTTCATCCCGATAGTCCTATTATTGAAGGAGTTAGAGCGAATGGAATGCAAAAATATAATGATTTTCAATTTTGTCAAAAAGTAACAATTTCGTGATTATCTCGAAAACTAAAAAAGTTAGAAGCTTTTTTCAAAGAACAAAAATATGTGAAATGAAATTTCCTATCAAGACATGCTTAGAAGAAATTAAAAATCTGAATTGGAAAAATCAAGAACGAGAATAACCAAGAGGCCAACAGAAACCAAGGCATTTCGAGCGTGTCCCGTTTTGATCGCGGGAGGCTCAATGGTTAGCAGGTTAGGCTTGAGTACCAAAGTAATTTTTCTGCTTTTAGATTGTGAGTGCAAACAAGCATATCTTACCAAAAAACTTTTAAATAAACAAGCAAGTTCATGCTTTTTACAAACATGATCAAATAAAATTATTTGTGCCCTTTTTGTCCATGATAGTTGGTGGTAATGACTATCCTAACTGCATGTTAAATACGACACAGATAAATTCATACACATTTATCGACATTATGACTTTAAAGGTTTTTCTATCTAACTCGTACTGGTTTGCCCTACATGTTTCAGTTGGTTAATTGTAAGGTTTCACTATTGTCTCGCCTCAAGTAGTAAACGTCTATGGATAGTCAGCCAAGTATCTCTTTAGAATTTTACCTAAATTATATTGCATTTGTAATAATTAGTAAGGGGCCGTCCATAAACTACCTTACAAATTTGAGAGGTTTGTGCTAAAAATTATGCTTGGTAACAAGGGAAGGGTTAGTCAGATGAAGTAGCATTACGAACCTAGATAACGATTTGTACATTTCCTGATGATAAATTTTTAAAAAGTTTGCGAAAAACGTCCTCTTTCTGCTCTTTTCCTCATTTTTTGCCTAACCCAATAAGAAAATTCAACTATTTTTGGATAAAAGTTAATTCTTTTTTGTTAAAACGTCTGCTGTTGTATTTTTGGCTCAGAATTCATTTTGTCTGGTTAAAAATTCTACTATTTTAATGACTTGTTAAAAAGTTATCCTTTTTTGTGAAAAATTAATCTGCTTGGTTGATAATTGAACTACTTTGTTAAAAATTCCTTTTTTTTTCTTAAAGATTTATCGTTTTTTCTGAAAATTTCACTATTTTGTCGAAAATTCGTTTCAGTTTTAATTTAAAATTAATTTTTTTAACTAAAAATTTTATTATTTCATTTTTTTAAAAAACTGATCCTTTTTGATCAAAGATGTAACTATTTTGTGAAAAACTGACCTTTTTTAGTTGAAAATTTTTATAGTTTGTTAAAATTTCCTCTTTTTTTGTAGAAAATTAATCTGATTCGGTTGAAAATCATATTTTTAGACAAAAGTTTAATTATTTAGTTAAATGTTGAAAATTTATTTTATTCGTTAAAGATTCATAATTTGATTTGAAAATTTATCTCTGGTTAAAAATTGAACTATTTTGTTGAGAAATAGTTTTATTTGGTTAAGAATTAATTTTTTCACAAAAATCTAACTATTTCTTTCATGGTTGAAAATTGACATTCTAAATGAAAAATTGATCTTTCCTAGTAAAAAATTCAATTAGTTGGTTGAAAATTCAAGTACTTGGTTGGATCTGGAACTCTTTTGCCGAAAATTCATTTTTTGAATTTAAGATTTATCATTTTAGTTGAAAATTGATCTATTTGGTTAAAGATTAAACTATTTTGTTCAAAATTTGTTTTCATTTCAAGTTAAGAGGAAAGTTTTAAACTAAGAATAAAGTATTCTATTGTTGTTTAAAAATAAATATTTTTAGTTGTAATTGATCTTTTCTAGTTGAAAATCCATTTTGGATGTATTTTTTTTTCTTTATTAACTAAAAAACCTTTCCTGGCCAAAAATTTTATTATTTTATTAAAAATATCTCTTTTTGGTTCGAAAATGAATCTGCATTGGTTTGGGATTGAACTATTTTGTTGAAATTCGTCCTTTTAGTTAGAAAATAAACTACTTGGTTTAAAGTTGGACAACTTTGAATAAAACGTATTTATTTTTGTTGAAGATTCATTATTTATCAAAAATTCAACTATGGTTGGAAATTCGTGTATTTTGTTAAAAATACGTTTTTTTTGTTGCTAAAAATAAATTTTATAATCTTAACATTCAACTATTCCATTTTCGGTTAAAAATGTATCCTTTGTAAGTTGAATATCCACCTATTCAGTAGAAAATTCATGTATTTTGTTGAAAATTCGTCTTTTTATATAGAAAATTATTCTTGTCTATTGAAAATCCATCTTTTATGGTAGAAAAGTTATCTCTTTTAGTTTAAAATTCATTTTTTATCTTTCTTGGTAAAAAAGGAACTTTCTTGTTGTAAATTCAACTGTTTGGTTAAAAATCAAATGATCATTTTTTATTAAAAATCCGTCCTTATGTATTGAGATTCATATCTTATGAAAGAAAAGCCATATTTCTCTGTTGAAAATGCAAAATATTTCGTCTTTGAATCTTAGGAATCCAAACAGAAGAATAAGCGTAAAATTCGTATTTAGCCAACTAAAATTGGTAACATAGTTTATGGACGGCCCCTAAGTAAATTAAACCACTATGTTACTCGTTTAAATTGTTCTCCACAATTCTCGAAAATTAAAATGAAATTCATCAGATAAGATGAACGGAAGTAGAAGCATCTAAGTTATCAACATATAGGAAGTAATGAGCCAAAAATCTCAAAATAGGAAGAATACCATTTTACAAATTTTCGTGATTAAACTTAAAATAGATTGAAAAGGTAATTAAAAATCGCCGTGTTAATATCCAAAAAGACAACCATTATGAATGTATTCTAAATAAGAAAAGTTATTAAAATAATTGGAATTGACATTTTCATTAATTGAAAAAATATAATATTAGAAAAAAAATCATAATCTACTTAGGAAAGGAAACTTAGAATGGTAAAAATAGATTATAGCGACTTATCCAAAAATCTAGACATAGAGAACTGCCAGAAGAAAGAAATAATGAAGCAATTAGGATCCTTCTAAAAACCAAGGCTATGCGAGCTTTTAACCTTCAAGGGGCAAGAGACATAAAAATGTCATGGAATCATCCTTGTCTCACCCTCTCCCCTCCTAGTTAACCTCAATGAGACTATTTCAGACGGCAAATTTCGCTCCATGACGACCCAATTTATCCTCCGGAAATTGTAATATTTTATATTTGGTTTAGAAAATGAATTCATGGGAATTTTAGTCGCGACAATGCTAAGTTCGATCCTGAAAAAAAACAGTAATTAAACTACCATCAGTAATAAATTAAAATAAGATCAGCTACTAAACTTAGGTTTCTGTTCCAAAATTATTTGCGATTTCCAATTAGTATACTTTCTCGATTTTATAAATCGTCATCACATTTGCCGATTTTTTAGTTGGAGAATACAGGTCGAACACGCTTAATATCTAAAATATTCTATACATTAAAATCTAGGTAAAAAAGTTATTTTTTGGATGATCTATTCCGATAAGAGATGGATTGATCATTGTAAACATTAATTAACTAATCCATAAAATCATAACTTTATATTACTTGGCCAGTTTAAATTATAACATGTACTCATTCTTTCAATTCTTGCAATGAAAGGTACAAAATCCATTGAATCGAATCTAAAAAAAAAAGAATGTAAATATACTTGAATACTAACCACAGTGTCAATACAATGACTTACTTGAAGATTGTGGATCGATAATATCATGAATTATATAGAACCAGATAGGCACTCAATAAGAACGATTCAATATCTTTTTTATTGCATTTAAATAAAGCGAATTGCTATTGTGGTTTGCGGATGGACTGTAAGTATATGTTTCCCCTTTCTCTGCGAGTGATGAGCCCTCAGCGAGCCACAGAAGACTCGAGAGGGAAAGTATTCGAAACGAGAACTCGGTAACCTTTCGATGAGAATTTTTGACTGGGATGCAATATGCATATCCCCCTCTTTTCTTGATCGTTACGTGCATACTTAAATGCAACCACATACATACATGGTAAATAGGAGATAGTACGTACACTTAGGCAAATTACATACGGGGATTCCCGTGGAAAGTAGTCTAAGCGGTAAAGCAATCATTGCTAAATCATTTCTTTTAAAAGTACATAAATTTATGTTAGATTTGAATTTCGATGTATGTTTCATAAATGTGTTACTAATAAAATATATAACATTCTAACAATCATTATTTTCGGCCTAAGAAAGTATGTGAAACTGTATAAAGTATAAACAGTTTATATAAAGATTTTATTTATTCATGAACGACTATACAGGAAGTGCAACATTAAGTACATACTGCATTCTTTTTAGGGCAAAACTCTAAATTATTGTCCCTTAAATTCTCATGAACTCCTTCTCTACACCAAATATATAAAATACTACGATTTCTGGAGAATAAATTTTGTCATCAATTATCGGTATGATCAACTTTGAGATTGACTGTACAATGAATACAGCCTTAATATTCCTGCTCATTTTTCTTGTAAATTCTAAAAATCTATTATAGGACATTACCTAAGATATTTTTATAAAAAAGAAATATTTCTAACGACTTATTACTGTCTGTCTTCTAGAGTCGTAGGTTTGGTTTCCAACAAAGTCGCAAGACGCCCACACAAATTCCGCTATCCGCAATAGTCGAGTAACATCTTTTCTACTCTCCCTTTCTCTTTCCTCATCATCCAGCACCCTTACTTCCGCACTTCTTCCCACTCTTTCCCCTTTCTTACTTCCTAACGTCTCTTCTATTAAAATTCATTTCACTTGCAACAAAGGCCATCTGCAGTAGGTCCGAAAACCACAAAAGGAGGGTCAACGGAAGGAGATTCCTCTTTAGCGCTCTCGGCTCGCGAATTAGAATATACGTGCGTTCATGTATAGACGCAGATAAGTGGGCAGGGTGTAAAAAAAAAGGAGACGGCAAGAAAGGCGAGCATAAAAGTCGCAGGCGTGGGAAACCAGGCTGCAGAGCGAGCCACCAATTAACACCAATTAGTGCTCATCTACTCTAGGTATATGCCTGACTTTGCTATAACTGACTCGTCGAAGCATTGCCGTTACTGCAAGCACGCCGTCTGAACTCCTTCGATCACAAAGTACCCTTTGTGTAAGTCGTTATGTTAAATTTCTCTAAGTGTGTAATCTATGCATATACGGATCTAGATTCACTGTAAAAATAGTATTATTCAGAGCTAATTTCAGGTATTAAATAAGACTCAGAAAAAACAGTCTCAAGTGGTACTAAAATAGGACCGCTGGTGGGAACCCAGATTAATTTGTTTTACATTGAAAATAACAGTATGAAGTTTTCTGATTCACAAACAGGACACCCAAAACATGATATCGCATAAAAAGAGTTCTCTAGTTTTTAGAGTGTTTGGCTCATCTGTAAATTCGTAGATCGAATTTAGGTGAATTTGGTTTTAACTGTTGCCGTACAAAACAAGAAAACCGGTAACTTCATTCAGATTTGAACTAAGATATAGGCACAAATGTAATTTTCGTAAAACAAGAATGAAAAGAGTGTCTCTTTAAATAAATGACGTTGCACTATATAGAATCCCATGTAATTACAGGTTTTTGTTTTTATGTATTGCTAGTTACAGGTCTTTTATTCTGTATGACTAGACATTTTGCAGATGCGTGCGAAATAAAGTTGTTTGTGAAAACCTTAATTGCCGTTATTTTATTATAAATCATATAAAGTATAAAAGAGTGAGTCTGTACAATCGTAAATATATCAATATCTCAAATGTTATAAAAAATGTACTTACTGGTTTTCTTGTTTTGCACGGCAGTATTAGAAAGAGGTAGTTCCAGTTATTCCAGATTTATCATATCATTTTTATATGGAACAAAAATCAATGAGGAACAATTTAATAAAAAAAAAACCTTTATTATTTACAATTTTGACCCTAAAGCGCTCATCTACAACTCTACCTCCAGGGTTGGGGTAGAGGATCAGAAAAAGAACGGAGGGACGTTAGGTGACCGTTGGACAGATCTCGAGTGTCTACTGATAGGCATTTTGACCGTGGGACGGAATTCATGTCCACTGACAAATACCTAAACAAAATGAAAAGCAAAAAACTGTATGGTTTTTGAATACACCAAACAACCCAAAACGTGGTTGTTAGGTGACCATTAAATGAGTGTAATATGATTTCTAATCACTTAGCTTACTATTATACAGGAACTAATAGGAATAAAAGATGATTTACATTGATTTAAATTGATGATTTAATAGATTCGATTGATTGATAAAGGTACTTTTTCTGCTTCTCATCAACTTCTCTCTTCCTGGATCTTTTTCTTTCCTCTTTTCTTTTTTGTATCGAATGTCGATTCTCCCTAAAGTTTCTAGGAATTTCACCTCTCAACTCGCAATTGAGAAGTAAAATCGATGCTCCACGTTCGCGTCATTGTTCCGTCACGATAAGATCTCGATCTTTGCTACCAGTCAGCACTGTCTTCGATCTTGGATGGATCGACGACTTGAAACGACCGAGCCCCGTTTGAAGCGCACCAATCAGAGTGCCGCGTGAGTGACGGACGACCACTGCAATAAATAAATTCCAATCATGCCGAAGAGGACCCCTTGAATAAGAATTGATCGGATCGACATAGAAAGCTGGAAGTAATCCTGATCAATTCGATATACAGATGATCTTCCGTTCAGAGAAAATAAGAAGATGCCAATGACATGCTCGATCAGGTGCCTTGCGACAGAATCAAACTAAGCAGACAATTTTCAAATCATTTTCCGTTATATACTTCACTAGATTCTGACGAATGTACAGGCAAACTGTTCAAAAATATTTTTGAAACTCAATTTGATATTTGAGATGCAGTCACAGATTATTTTGAAAGTAGGAGCATTCAGATGTTGCGTTGCGTGTTTTAAAAGCGTGTTTTAAAAGCATTTTTTACCACTCCTTTCTTTCTTTTCTTTAAATTAGTGCACTATATGCGAGCGCCTCGTTCTTTCTTTTGAAATCCCACACATTCGCGGAAATTCCTTTTCACTAAAATCGTTAGTCAAGAATGATTTTCTAAATGGAAATCAGTAAAATTTCATTAATAATCATTAGTGTACTTTTGCCTATCGCAATGCTTAATTAAAAATCGTTTATTCTTGTTGAGCTGCAATTTGCAATTTACACTTTGAATGCTCATAATTTAATTTATTAATATTATCTAATAATTTAATTTGAAATTAATTGGACTTGTTTTCTTATTAGGAAAGGTTTAGTTCCCATCAATTAAATGAACGTAGAATTACCATGTTTATTAAGCGATAATGTCACCGTTCTCGACAAAGTTGGCAGATAATGTCATTAGTAGACTAATAATAATCCACAGAGTCTGATTGATAGATACAAGATTCGACAGCATATCGTGTCGACAATTCGCACTATTACTATTGCCGGTAATCTCGATACTTCAAGTGTCAGTGTCGAATTTACGATTTGTACATTATATTTAATCGGTTACGTCCTGATGAACACGCACACTTACTTACATTAGTCACCTGTTCATGTCGCACACCATATTTATTACATCGACATTGTATAACTGGTACTTGACATTCGGTTCGCTGATTTCACGTGCAGCCAAATCGATAAAACGTCAGTTGAAGGAACATTTCACTTCTGAGAATTATCTATACCGGCTTTGTAAAGAGTAACACAATTGGCATCGAAGATAGTAGTGAAAAAGACGTGGAGTTTTATTGTGGATTACTTTTGAATTTACACCAAGTGAAAAAAATTTTGATATTCGAGAAGACTAGAAAAATCTTGGAATTTTTCGAGGGTCTAAACAAAACCAAATCTAGACCATACTACACAGACTAGGCTTCAAAAGATCTGATTAGACTAGGCCTTCTAATCTAGATGGCCTAGAAAAAACCAGACCTAAACCAGACTAGAAGGTCGTGACAAAACCAGATATGAGCTAGAGTAGGCGTTCTAGAAAAATGAGACCTGGTCCAGACTAGAAGGTGTAGACAAAACCAGGCCTGGACTAAATCCGACATTAGACTTCCACAAAATGTTTTCAACCAATTTTCTGTTTAATCAGTGAAGTTGAACCTAATTTTTGAAAGAACTAAAAGAATGAAGTGAATGTTTAATTAAAAAAAAAAAAATGTAATACCATAATTTTGTGAATTTATTTTTTTTCAGAGGCAATTCACGTTGATTTTACAAGCGAGAGACGAAGCGAGCGCCGGCGTCATCGAGGAAGCGAGTTACAGCGGAATTGTCCTGCCAGGACCAAAATGGCACACCCTTAATCATCACGGGCAGAATGCGCACCTGGCTTATCAAGTGAGGGTCCAGTGTGCCGACCACTACTACAACGCGACTTGTACCAAGTTTTGTCGACCCCGGAACGACATCTTCGGGCATTATACATGCGACGAAAATGGAGATAAAGTTTGCATACAAGGTTGGAAAGGCGCCGACTGCGAAACAGGTAAGAAAATTATCATTGCTGCAGATTTAAGTCCCGTAGCACTGTGGTAAAAACCTATTGTACTATGCCTTTTTTATTTTAAAACCCTGGTGATACAGAGGTATAGACGGGTCACCTTCGCTGCTGACGTATCATTTAAGTCCTTTTACATGAGTACATATACTGCTAGACGACTTGTCTTTGCTGGATATGGGCCTGTGAAAATTTCTCTTTCACCAAGGTGGGCTCAGAATCACTGTATGAATTAAATCAACCAGTGATAACCCGGAGCTGCATCCAAACTTATTAGAAGTACTCGCATTTGCCTGCACGTTTGGCCAGGGGAGAGGAAAACTGCTGAAAACCCTTCAGTAGATTAGCAGAAAAACCCTTTCTTTCGAGTAAAGGATTCTAATAATGGGTTGAAGTTGTATTTTCCCAACAGTGAAGCCCTCCCAATTTTATATTGATCGGGCCAAAAAATTATGTTAATGCACCTAGAAAATGATTTGGTTAAATCAACAACATATTGTTAGTTTAACTATAGAATATAGTCCTTATTTGTTCAATTAAATATTTTGATGAATCTACCAAAAATTGTTTAATATAACTAAATTTTCATATATATCTAAGAAAATAGTTCTTTTGGTGTAAGGAAATTTTTGTTGAGTCTACATTTGTAGATACAGTTTTTGGTAGTGAATAATAATACAAAATTTGAAATAAGAAAGAAAAACTTCTGCTCTAATTAAAACTTTCTTAAAATGTTAAGAAAGAAAACAGTTTTTTGTCTTGCGTAAACTGCAAATTTTTTTTTTTTTTTTGAAAAAATTGTAAAATTTTGTGCTTGATATTTCTTCAGATTGAGTCGAAAGAACGCGTCGTTTTTTTCTATTATATAAAAGGTTTTCTTTTTTTTTGGTGTGCAAGATCTAAAAATTGTTTTAAAAAAAGGCAAAATCCAAAGAATTGCATGTAAAATTTTCAAAATGATCAATTTGATATTTCAAGCCTTATAAAGGGTAGTTTTTTACGCTTGGGGGTAGTATTTTTGTTCTAATTGGGTCATGCTTTTTTATGGTGTCTGATACTATCAGTTTTGTATCATGCAAATACTCATTATTTTTAAGGAAATTAACGTCAACTAATAATAGTTATAATCATTATAGGGCTGTTACTTTGCCCAGGACCAACTTTAGGGGGTGCGTGATCAAAACATTTGGCATTTTTTCTGTTTTCATTGTTTTAAATACAAAATTTTGTTTATTTTCACAAGTTTTAATTTTAATGCTTTAATCTTGAAATTTTAATTTTAATACTTAAATATTTATTTTTTGGTATTTTTCAACGTTGTAAACTATTAGAATTTTGTATTTATTTGTTCTGTCCTTATTCAGTTTAAACTCTTTTATTCTTGAAAATGTATGTATTCAAAGCCTACATAGTTTTAAATTATTTAATTTTCTGAATATGCGGTTAAAAACGATTATACATTTTAAATTTCAGTAGAAAAAAGACTTTTTTTAAATAAAAACATGTAAAATTTTAATCTAATTATTTTCTGAAATTGAGCAATTTGCTATATTCTGTAAAGTAGATCGAATTTTAACTTCGTATGAAATCGACTGAGAAGTTCTACCTCACTGATCTTGTATCTTCTGAGCAATCAATAACCATACCAATATACGTATTACTTACACAGTATTAATAACCCGAAATTGCTAATTACTTTCCTGAAGAAAGTGATTAATATTTTTCATCCACTAGGATGTGAAAGCCATACTTCTGGATAGTATTCTTCCTCTCTAAAATTTCCAACTGCGATAATGAAGTACAATTAACTTAATCCATATACCAATAAAATTCAATCTGAATTTCGCAGAGCGTGTGCGGCGAATTATTTAGTATCATAATGATAATAATTAATAAGTTGCTCCGCGTGAGTCCTGGTGCGATTACACGAACAGCACGAGAAAGCATTGGTGAGTTGCGAATTTTGAATAAATCGTTCTGACTGCGCAGCTCTCTACATTTTTTTGCCAACTTTTTCCCGGAGTAATAATTAATTACCCTGCGAAGCAAGGAGCACATCGCTCAGTGAAGTAATCGAATCGTTCAACCTTCTGTCAAATAAAATAGTACTTAAGGGCTCATTTCTCATATTCTTTTCTTATCCAAATTAAAAAAGAGCCACGTGGTATAATATTATATTGATATAATTAGTTTAATATAAAATGTTAAATAAAAAAATAGTTAGGGTTAATTTATAATTATCTTCTTAGTAATTAAAAGTAAGCTGAATAATCAGTGAAAACTGTTACTGATTCAAAATTAAGAGATAATTTTTTCTTATTTCATAAGCGGAAAATCCTAGAAACGTTTCAAAGTTGGAAATCTATATTAGTAGATAACTACTAATTCATAGTAATTTTCTACTAATTCAAATAGCGCTAACTCATTTACTGCTAATTAGTGAAAATCTACTAATTCAAAGTGTGAGAATAAACGACTAAATGAATTAGTAACTATATTTACTAAGGGAATTGGTTATAATACTACTAAATAAATTGGTAAAAGTATATTGCTAGTAACTATTTTAAAAGTTAATTTTAAATTAATTTAAAAACTGATTTTACAATAAAGAGAATTTTATTGAAATCAAATAATATATGATTCAATTCCAGGAAAAATACACGAAATGTGAAAATTGTACGAACGAAACATTAAATTACATATAACCATATTAAACAGCTACCTGAAGTTGTAGGTTTTCAACATTTTTTTATTATTTTCAAGTTGCGCACAAGAAAAGGCACGTGAATCTTTAAATCAAGTCGTGTCTGGTGATTCTGCAGCACGTTTGCCAATTTCTGCACGCTATAAGCCTGGAAGATGTTTAAATTTTCTGAAAATACATTTTAGTTAACCTAACTTTTTTTCTACTTCAGGTAGCTGGTTAGTATGCGTATGTAATTTGATTTACCGTTCGTAAAATCTTCACATAGCTTGTAATTTTTCCGTGCATTTAATAATTTGTTATTGGATTTCAATAAAATGCTATTCGTTATAAAATCAGTGTTTAAATGTATTCAAAACTACGGTTTTAAATAGTAATTAGCAATATATTTACCAATTTATTTTGTAGTAGCATTACCAATCCCTGTAACAGATATAGTTACTAATTCGTTTAGTCGGTTATTCTTACACATTGAATTAGTAGGTTTTCACTTATTTGTGATGAGCAAACCGGCGATATTGGAATTAGTAGGAAACTACTACCAATTAGTAGTTTTTTACTAATTCAATTTTAGAGAGTATATAAAAGTATTTGCTGCACGAACTAAAATTAATATTAGAATACAGTCCGTTAATTTAGCGAAGGTCTAAGAACAAGCAATAACTCATATTCCGAGTGTATACTGAATATAGTACCTATGTACATTAGCTTAAGTTACTCTGTCAGGTTAACGGAACTTGAGACGTAATGAGGCTCGCGATTCGATTAATTTCCGTCGTCGCTTCATTCTAGACGTTGTGCTATAAATCGCTTTAACTGCATATCGTCTATGTTTACAAAATGCAATGTCGGTGCAAACTTTAAAGGAGATTTTATGGCACTATTATCGACTCCGGTCTAAAGAAAAGCGAGTGAAAGAAAATACTCTCATCGCACTTGAGCAGACAAAGTGCTTGGAAGAATGTCGTGTACTTCGTTCAGTTACTTCTATAGCATGCGAGCCAACGCCGTTTATGAATAATTACTCTATCTTCAATGTTGTAATTTTCTTTTACATCCATCGATTACCTTTAACTTTTTCTACCCACAGTCATTAATTTTTTTAGTACTATAATTACTATCACTTTGTTACAACACAAAATTTCTCTATATGAAATTAAATAATAATTATTATTTATAATATTTACAGTATTCATATAAACTGGTAACATTGTGTGGTATCGCTACTCATATGAACTGCAATATAAAACTGTTTGATTTTGAACACTTTCAAATAATGGTACTACATTAAACACCTCCCATTCATAAATTAAGCAATTGCTAATATTTTCAATTATTTTAAGTTGAAGAAGTTTTCAAATACTTTAATCCAGCAGGAAATGATCTATTTCATTATCCTTAAATTTAATCAAATTAAACAAATTTGAATGGTTCGAATTTTCGGTTTATCACTAAAGACTTCAGATATAAAACTTCTATAAAAACCCAAAAAGCGTGAGAAATTTTCGCTGCAAATAAGAATTACAGAGGAGCTCTTTATTTTAATCTGAATCTGTCTAAACAAATACCTGCGCTTTTCTGTCAAGATATTATAAATCAGAAGATAAGCCTCTGTGAATTGAAAATAAAGAAACGGTCTGTTTGTTTCTTTTTTTATCTCGCAAGTTTCCCACACTCTTGAGCTGTAAATGGCACCCCTTT
>JAUELO010000237.1:58676-69278 GCA_032357855.1 Amphibolips quercusostensackenii | reverse complement strand
TTTTGGTTGAAATATCAAGTATTACATTTTTTTCAGGGTTCATCTTTTTATGTTGAAAATTCAAAAGGATCCACTTCAATCTTTCTCTTTCGACACTGCTTCCAACTTTTCCAAACTCTGTGACAACCCTGGGAATTGTATTTATTCAACATGTTGACTAACTTTCCGTGTATTTGAGCCACTAAATTACAACCGTAAGAATCTTGGTGGCAATTCGTGTGAGCACATTTGCTTCCTACCCAAATAGTTGAATCTTTCCCATCCAAATTAAAACCAAATCTGTTCCAATTTAGAGATTCAGGAATTTCGGGAGAATTCTTGCACCATTCATGCATATATTTATAATCAAAATAGTACCAAGATCCAAAATTCTTTTTCTTTATGAAATCATCCATTGTGAACCACTCTACAGGACAATTGACTTCCCATTGCGGTCGCTAAAATAATTATGAGTTAATTACTTAAAAAATAATTTACTGCTAATTTAAAAATAAAAGGTAAAAAATTGGATGGATTTATAAATTTAAATGTAACGTAATATCTGGCAAGTTGAAAACTTTCAGTTTGAATTTTAGCAATACAGGATCTATTTACAATAAAATGAACAAATTAATAAACTTCTATACTAGTAAATCGAGTCAATTTTACAAGAAATTTTTTTTGAAGTTCAAACTATGAAAGCGAACGACGTAAAAAAAAATTAACTGGTTAAAATATTCATGAAGTAAATAATAAAATGATGCAATCCTCATAATATTTTTACGATTTTAAAAATAATATTTACGGAAGTTTGCGCTGTATGTCCCGTTCGAAAAGGTAACCGGGCGTCTCCAAATTTTTTTGCTAAAGTTTGTAAATCCCAGTCAAGAAGATTCCAAATATTTTCTCCATTTAATTTTCGTAATATGTTACGAAGCAGAATCGGCTCCTTGAGTTCCATAATAGCACGTCGTAGAGTTTCTTCTGAAGGCTCATCAAGCATCTATATAAATTCATTGATTTTAAATCAATATCATGCTTTCGAAAATTTCGAAAAAATTGTTCTATTTTCTTTCAATGTACTGTACTAAATTTTCGTCTATCTTCTTACGATGCCAGAAAATGTATTTATTTGTTTAAAATTTAATAATAAATAACATTAAAAATAATAAATAAAATTTTGTATGTTATTTATTTTTCAAAATGATTAATTCAGACATGGAAATACATTTTATTGAAAAAAGCCTAATTTAAAAGTGTGTATAAGTTTATTTTGCTGGCATAACACTGACATAACTGTTGCATCAATAATAAAAGCGATGGAATTTATTAAATTATATTATATCAGTTGTTAGAAACGCACCAAAGTGAAGTTCCTTATCGAAAAAAGACTGGTTATCTTGCAAATAATATCAAACTTATTAAAAATCCAAAATTTGGAAGATTTCGAAATAAAATATTGAAGCTTTTTAAGGATCTTTAAAAGATTTTAGGAAAATTAAAAAAATTTCTTAAGATTTTTGGAAAAATTTAAAATGATTCTTTATTTTGAAAAATTAATGTTGAGAGTATATTTAAAAAAATGTTTAAACAAATTGATTAACAGATACAAATTAAACAATTATTAATTTGAAACAAATTCGAGGAAATTTAAGATATATTTAGAAGCTTTGAAAAGTTCCAGAGTAATTTACAACTTGAAAAAATTTCAAAACATTTAAAACAAAATGTAAATTTTTGAAAGGTTTCAAAAGAATACACATTTTTTATCAAAATTCCTAGAAAAACTAAAAATGATTTTCTTAAATTCATTTGAAAAGAATATTTAAAAAAATTTCCAGAATTTCCAAAAAATAATGTAAAAGATTATGAGGCCATTTTTTAAATCTTGTAGGATTGTCAAAAAATTGTAGGAAACATTCGAGTTCCTAGATAATAGCAAAATTTTCATTAGATTCCTGGAAAACTTTTAAATTATATTTTTTAAAACGAATATTTGAAAAGATTTTAAAACAAATTTTAATGTTATAACTTAACGTTTCTAGCTTAGAATTGATTGAAATTATATAATTTTGAAAATTTATCATTTTTTTTTATTTATTCCTCAATGTTTAGTATTGAAAATGATAGCATTGTTTTTTATGTTTTGAAATTTTTGAACTACACAATAAACAAAAGTTACAAAGTTAAAATTATTGAGGGTTTAAATTAACATTTTTTTAAGCTTTAATTTTAAAAGTTTAAAATTCGAAAGTGCTCCGCTTTAAATGTTTTAATTTGCAGTTAAGTTTATATAAATTTAAATGAAAATTTCAACGCATTTTATAATATTTTAATGGATTTGGAAGAATTTATTAACAAGAATTGGTAAATTTCGAAGGATTTCGAAATTTTGAAAAGATTTTCAAACATTTTGAATAGATTTCAAGAATTGTTAAGGTTTAAAGGAGTTTTAAAAATTTTAAGGTATATTAAAAGACTAGAACATTGCGCGCGCTAAGCCCAAATTAATGAGCTTTTCTTTGGAAAAAACTCGGTTTATTTTACAACATTTTTAAAAAGATTTTGCAGAAAATCCAACATGATTTGTTGACAATAAATTTTTAACAATAAAATGCATCGTTTTTCAATAAAATTGTTGAATTTTTGAAGCACAAAATACGAATTATCTACAAACAAATTAAATTTTCCACCAAGAAGTATGATTTTAAACAAAAGAGTTCATTTTCTACCAAACACTTAAATTTTCATTACGAAAACAGTTTATTTTTCAACCAAATAGTTGAATTTTCAAACAAAAATTTGAATTTCCATCAAAAACTTTTATTTTCAATCAAATAGTTTAATTTTCTACCAAATTTTTAAATTTTTATGCTAAAAAGACGAATTTTCTATAAAACAGTTCAATGTTCAACACAAATACATGACTTTCAAACAAATGGTTGAACGAAAAAAAAATTTTTTTTTAAATAGTTTAGCTTTAAACCAAGTACTTTATTTTTAAACCGTAAAAACGAATTTTAAAAAACTTAAATATTAAAAAAAAAACATATTAATTTTCAACCAAAAAGTTACATTTTTTACCAAAAATGATAAATTTTAACCAAGATTAATTTTCCATAAAAAAGAACGAATTTTTTAAGAAAATACTTGAATTTTCAGCTAAATAGTTTAATTTTCAACTAAAATAGATCAATTTTTAATTTGAAATATCAATTTTAAACAAGAAATGAAATAGTTACATTTTCAGTTTAAAAAAATTAATTCTCAATAAAAAAAGTAATTTTCAAGAAAACAGTTGTTTTAAATATTTTGTTGAAAATTGTTTTTTTTTTTTTTTGACAATTTTTAAAAATAAAAATGTATCTATTTCATTCTTGCTATAAAATTGCTCTTTTTTAGTTAAAAATGCAGTTATTTTTTTTTTAATTCGTCATTTTTTAGTTGAAAATTTAATTATTCTGGTAAAAATGCACATTTTTGTGTTGTAAATTCAATTTTCTTGAAAAATATGTCTTTATAGCTTTAAACCTCAACATTTTGTATGAGATTTTTCTCTATTGATAGAAAAATCATTCTTAGTTAAAAACTCAGCTTTAGTTGAAAAATCGTATTTTTTTGTTGAATTCGACTGCTTTCGAAAAAAAAAATTTAGTTGAACATTCATCAGTATAGTTGAAAATTTAACTATTTTCCTGAAAATTCGATTTTTGTTGATTGTAAATAATTTTGTTTTAGCTGAAAATGTAATTCTTCGATTTTTGAGTCAACATTTATATTTTTAAGTTGAAAACTTACGTATTTGGTTGAAAATTCATATATTTTACGTATCTCTCACGTAATTTATGGATGCCCTTCATAAAATTCCACATGACTGTAGTCACTAGAAGTGTTTCAAACATATTTAGGAACAATTTTTTTTTTCACTTTAACATTAACCGAGATTTTAAAAGCTTTGAAGGTATTACAATAATTTTAAAAATATGAGGAAATATCATATTTCATGGAATTTCAGGCATTTATCAAATAATTTTTTATTGGATTTCAATGGATTGCAAAGACTTGAAGTGATTTTATAATATTTCAACTTTCAACAAAATAAATTTTATAATATTGAAGATAATATAGATAATATATAAGATGATACAAATTATTCAGAGGCATCATATCATGCAGTATAAAATGACATTTAAAATTACTGAATAGATTTTATTATTAAAAAATGAGATTTCTATACAAAAAAATATTCACTGTCATTTTCACCAATCAAAATGGAAGAATTTTAAATATGTATTGTAAACCTTGAAAGTTTAATCATTCCAAAAATATTGAAAGTTATATGAATTCTAATTGGATGCTTTAAATATAATTAATCCAAGGCTAATTGAACCATTAAAAATTAACAATTACAAACTTCGTGTCAACTGAAGTACACTACAACCTGGATTTAAGAACAGTCATGAGAATGACTTGTAGTAGCCTTTATCGTAAGTCCAGGTAATTCAAAGTAAACATTTAGGGCCGTCGAATCATTTCCAATTGGAATACATATATATATATATATATACACACACACACATATGTTGTTTCTTGGGGTCAAATTATACCTAAATATGCATGTCAAAATGTAGATTTTAAAATGTACTCCATTGCAAACCTCCCTCTGTGAAGAAGCGAAATAATAAAAAAATTTATCCAAATAAAATAAAAATATTAACAACAACCTTGACATCTTCAGTATAGATATCCTCATCGTTACAATTTTTTGTTTTCTGCTCGTTTCTGGAAACCACACATTCAGTTTTGGAATCATTTTTCTCTTGAAAAACGTTTGTCTTTTTGTTTCCTTCTTCTTCCTGTAAAACACATCAACGACTTTTAGAGTGTCCATCAAATTTCAAAAAAAAATTTCATGTAATGTCCCAGTTTTCAAAGAAATTCTTCAGCTGTTCATAAATTTCAAATTTAAGACATCAACTCTGCATAGTTTTTAGCTTAAAGTAGCCAAAAAAGAACTTGAAATTAAAATGTTTGAAGTGCATCAATTCTAAAAGTTAAGCATTTAAGGTTTGAAATTAAAGATTGCAAAACAACAAGTTCGGGGTAAATGTGGATCAACTTTGATTCTCTATAATTTAGTGAATTTTCATTAATTTGTAGTTGGAATTTCTGTGCATCTTATAAGCAATATTTTTAGGATATACAATCAAATACCATGTTGAAAAAATAATTTAAAAATATTTAAACTACATTTTTGGGTAAAAGTTCATTTTTTATTGAAAAGTCTACTTTTATATTTTTAATTCGGAATTCATCTCGTTTGGTTAAAAATCTTTTGTTAAAAAGTCATATTTTTCATCAAAAATTCAACTGCTTTGTTTAAAATTAATTTTTTTTTTTTAGATGAAGCTTTATCTCTTTGGTTGGAAATGTAACTATTTTGATAACAATTCGTTTCATGTTTGGTTAAAAATTCAATTTTTGGTTAAGAATTTATCTATTTCAGTTAAAAATTAAAATAATTCGTTAAAAAATGTATCTTTTCTGGTTCAAAATTCATGTATTTAGTTGAAAATTTGACTTAAAGTTAAACTGGTGTGTAATTTTTTTATTGAGATCGAAAATTCATCTTTCTGTTTGTAAATTAATTGTTTTGTCAAAAATTATTATTTTCTTTTAATCTGAAAATTTAACTATTCCATGTTTAGTTAGAACTTTATGCTGTATATTTGAGAAGTTTAAAAGTCGTCTTTTTTGATAGAACATAAATCTTCTTGGTCGAAAATTCATCTTTTTCGTTGAAAATTCAATAATTTTGTTAAAAACTTTTTTCTTGTTTAAAGTTATAATTTGATGAGGGGTTTAGATGAAAATTCAACCATTCCATTTTTGGTTAAAACTTTATCCTGTATATTGCATAAGTTAAAATTCAACTGTTTGGTAGAAAATTCATGTGTTTTGTTATAAATTCGTCTTTCTCTGTAGAAATTTAATCTTCTTGGTTGAAAATGTATCCTTTTTGGTGGATAATTCAAGAACTTTGTTGAGAATTGATTTTCCAGGTTCAAGAATTATTTTTTTGATCTGAAAATTCAACTACTCTATGTTTAGTTAAAACTTTATCCTGTATATTAGATAAGTTAAAAACTCGTCTCTTTTGATAGGACATCAAACGTTCTGGTCAAAAATTCATCTTTTTTGATTAAAAATTAAAAAATTTTGTTAAAAATTCTTTTTTTTTCCTTTGCCAACTTCATATTTTTATGCACCCTGAAGAAGTGAACTGCAATGTTCACGAAACGTCGGCAAGATTCGTAGTTTTGCACACGATTGAAACCCGGAAAAATTCTTTTACTTTCATCGTGAAAGCATTAAATCTATTATTCATTTTTCTTTTTTATTGTTTTTTTTTTCTTATCAGAGTTTTTATCTGAAAATTCAAATACGCCATTTTTAATTGAAACTTTATGCTGTATATTGTATAAGCTAAAAATTCAACTATTTGGTAGAAAATTCATGTGTTTTGTTGAAAAGTCGCCTTTTTGGATAGAAACTTAATCTCGTGTATTGAAAATTTAACTTTTTGGTAAAAACTTAATATATTTAGTAAAAAAGTCGTCTTTCTGGGTATATAATTATTCTTGTTTGTTGAAAGTTTAACTTTTTCTAAATGAATGAATGAAAAATTTTTATTTGACGCCTTGAAAATCAGAAGATCTGGAATAAAGCTTTTAATATTTTTCAAAAGTTATTTTAAGTGGAATATTTCAAACCCAAAGCTTTCAAAATTGAACAATTTCAAATCTGAAATGCTTAAAAATGTACAATTTTAAGTTAGAATCAGAGCAATTTTATAGAATTTCAAAACGATTTCGTTCCAACAAGCATAATTTCATATACCTATAAGCTACTAATATATTTGTTTACAAAATCATATTTGAAACAAACACAAAAAATATATTTCTTCCAATCTAATGATTCAAACACAAAGGGGTTAACAGTACAAAAATAAATCAACTGTATTGGGATCGTTCGTATAAGCCGCTATGCGCTTTTCTTTTGTTTATATCATGGTATCCTTTTTCATTTGACGGGAATTAAATTCTGATCTTTATTTAAAACAAAGAAAAACGCGTATCGTACTTTATGAATTATCCCATTCTTATTTTACTTACTGTTTCATTACGATTTTCAGTTTTAATTTTCTTTACTGGCGATACAATATCTATGATATCTATTACTTCCAAATCTAAATTTACACTTGGCACGGCAGTTTGTTTCAATCTTTTGACTCTGGAATTATTTTCTGAAAAAAGCGTCCATAATTATTCATATATTAAATAGAAAAACTTAAAGACAATATACTGTTTACACAGATAGTCACTTGTAAAATTACATAACAAAGGGTCAATAGGGCCAATACGGGCAAGTGAAATACGAAATCGAAAGTTTAGACTTTGTTTAAAGATATTAAACAAATTTGCGAATATTGTCGTTGCAAGTTTAGCCAAAATTATCTTTAAAACTTTTAGTTTCAATTCGTCTGTTCTTTAATAAGCAAACACGTGCATGAAGAAATATTTTTAATTTTATTTGGTGATCTGTCGCCGATTTCAGTGTCAGATAAAGGTTTTTCTATGATTTCAAGAATCAAGATAATAATACTGACGAAGTAATCGTAAATAAAAAACATTATTTTTTGAGAAAAAAAGTTGAAACTTACAGAAAACATTTATTTTAACAATCTTTTTTGCAACTGAGTTTTTTTGTGCTATCGATTCTTACCAATTTTTGAAAAATGGTTGAATGTAAATAATAAAGGGTTTATTTTTTCAGGAAAAACATTCTATACAACTCCACTGTTTCCAATTTCGAAGGTGAATTTTTCTATGGTAAACGATAGTAAGACAAAATTCATTTGCAAACCTATTGATAAAATAATTATTTTTCGTAACTTTTGAACTTTTTTCATGAAAAATGTTTTTTTCATAAGAAATGACTTCTTAAAATTATCGAATTTTTTTCCAGGTACAGGCTTGACTGCGGACTGTGATAACCAATTCATTTTTCATGGGATTTAAAACACCGCTCTGGAAAGCGATAAAAAAAAGAATTTTTAATTTTCTGCACAAGTAAGAACTTGTTCTTAAAAGAAGTGATCCAGGTTCGAGGAAATGGCTGTTGAAGTTGACAATGGCAGAGTGACATTATCTTAAAATTAGACCAGGTTTGACTGCGGATTGCGATTAATAATTTAATTTTCATTTTTAAAAAATCATGTTTCCGAGACTTTAAATTTCCGAATACAGTTTAATAAAGTTTGATGCAAAAAAAATTATCCACTTCCGAGAAAATCGAACGAGAATTTTGAGATTAAAATTTCATAGGTTTTCCGAATCGTCTTTGAATAGCGATAAAAAACAAATTTACAATATTTTGAAAAAGCTATTCCGATGATTCCGAGAAAATCCTAATTGAAAATCTCAATATCACAGTATGACAGAAATTTTTTTGGTGAAAATCCGGAAAAAATAAAAGTTTTTTATGCAATAAACCAATTTCCAACAAAATGTTGGTAATCTAGTTGTAATGTAAACCATCAATTATCATACTAACCTTAAGTCTGATATTTAATTACCCTGTAGTCATTTGCAATAAAAATGGTTAAAAATCTAATTTTTCAAGCTAAATAACAGATATTAAAGGAAAATATTGTATCTTCCTTCATTCCTTAAAAAATGTATGAAAAAAGCTTTTATGCAGGATTAATTCTGCTTTGAAGACAAGATGAAACAAAATGAGAATTTTAGTTTTCTAAAAGCATCTTAGTTGCCTTACAAATAATTATTGCAATGACTATTGACAGCGGTATTTTTCATGAAATATTATCTTCATGTTATACCGAAAAAAAGGAAGAACTGATTTACAATTCATATTCAAACTTTCCTTTTTTTCACATTAACACCTCGACCACAGTAGCCCGTATTGATCATATAGATATCTACTAGAGATCCTCAAGGGTGAGTTAAGACACGGGGTACTACAATTCTGATTGGTGCTTCTGTACCGGAACTAGCTTACCTTTGATTGAATTTAATTGGCTTAGATTGGCGCGATTTTCAAAAAACAATTTTTATTTCAAAAGGATTTAATACAGAATAGAGACAACGCCCATCATACGAACATTGTAAATTATTGGAAAGGTAAGAATGTTTTTTTGGAGTAGACTTTCAAATTTTCCTAAACAAAAGATACAGGGTAACTGTCCTAATTACTGCGGTATCACTAGTCGCACTTATTATTATTATACCATTAAGCCATTTCCCTTTCGGGGTAGGTGTGACTTACTCGGTATGGAAAGTGGTACTTGCGGGGGGGGGGATAGAACTGGAAACGAGAGTCATATTTGGTTAGTGTATACTGAGAAAATCACCAGCCTTTAGCAGTGTAGTAGTCGTTCTCTGAGTACGGCACCAAACACACACATACACACACACACACACCCATGTATATATTATAACCTTTGATTCTTCTTTTTGATTTTTATTTCTTTATTTTATTGTTATTCTTATTGTTAGGTGAAACCTTTAAGTTACGACTGACTTTAATTTGAATTGTCTCAAGGGCGCCAAGTCGTTTACTCACACACTCAGACTTCAAACGACTAAATGAGTCTAAACTTTACTTTAAAATGTTACACTATGATAATATTCACGACCTTATAACTACTTGGACCGGCTCGGCCACCCCAATACAGAGAGGGGAAAGGTTAGGAAGAGCTGAGAAAGAGGGAGTAACTTCAGTGGGCAATTAAATCAATAGTTACCAGAATTACATGAGACAAAGAACCATTCATATTTATATATGGCATTACGCCTTACAGAACCGCCTTAAATTTTACTCGAGAGAAATAATAAACAAATAATTTTCCCCCTGGCAATCACAACTTGATTAGCTAGTATTCTACTTCAACAGTTTATTTTTCGCCTAGACCAAAGCTCCCGGTACTTTATGATTATACTAAATTCCCCTGTTTAAACCGGCCGTACAATAACTTTGGTAAATTTAAAGTTAATGTTTAGCTAGATTCTCTCACCGTTATTAGTTTTCACAAAAAGCGGATTCAAATCCATTTTGCCACGACCATTAAACTACTCGCTAGGGTGGAAACGTTCAAGCATGGAGCCAGTCGAAGACACTAAAGGTCGGACAAAGGTCGCCGCTACCTTGGATCACTTCCTCTGTTGGCGTGCTCAAGACTAATAAATATACTTTTTTACACTGTGAAACCCCATGACGAAATATTAAAGAAACTTTAAATTATTCGGTTTTCAATCGCGGACCTTGACCACCAAACTAGACCCCCGAAGAGACCTCACTTTATACTTAGGGTGAAGGCAAATGAACGAGTGACATACCTTATTATTCAGCAGTCTAGTTTTCCTGATTTATTTAATTTAGGGTCTCACGGCTAGTCAAGGTAAGCCACAGTTTCCTCCAGATCCAATTCAGTATCTTTTACAAAAGAAAGCCACGTACGGCTGGGTGGGACTACACCCTATAGTCCAGTCCACGCTGGTCGAACACAGAGTGAATGCCGACGCCGCGGAGTGATACATTTGG
>JAUELO010000236.1:2768389-2788615 GCA_032357855.1 Amphibolips quercusostensackenii | reverse complement strand
TAGACAAGTGACTTTGTCTAGCTCTTTAATTATCATTTTCCATAACATAAAAACGCATCGTTTTAATTTTTGCAAAGTAAGCCTGGTTAAATTCACCAATTTTTTCACCTTGGAATGATTCATGAAATACAAATATCGCACAAGAACAAGCTCAAAGCGTATATAAATAGGAAATGAGATACGAACTAAAGCATGTTCTATATAATATAATCGTGTGAATGATTTGGGTCCCCTTAGGGCCTGCATAGCCTCCGTTCCTTTACATCTTTATTACATATTTTTCACATTGCTTATTACATATTTCTTTTAATCACTAATCTGACTTAGTCTCTAATTTAAAAAATATAATTTTTAATTCTTGAAAGTTTGCTTCAAAATTCCAGCAAACCCTATGCTGCTGTGTGACTTTCGTTTTCTTTTTTCTTCTTTTCTTTTCAACAACGCTTTTTATTTTCTCTTCCTGACATTCCTTCATTTATTCTTATGTTTTATTTCATGCGACGGATAACAGATTTTCGTCAAAAACTATTATATATTTAGAAAAATCCCCCACAACAAACTGAAAGCTAGACTCCCTTAAAAAAAACTTCAGACTATGTGCTTTTCTAATCATGTGAATGTTCAGTCAGCAAATGCTAATTGGATATTTTGACTCACACAAAATTACCACCACATCTTAAAACTTCTTACCCCTTGGCACCTAAGAAGGGATACCATGCATTCTTCCAAAGACATTATTTTTCGAATATGGGCATATTACGATTTTTGAATACTGATTAGTTATTTTTACTTACAACAATTTACAACTACATCTAGAACTTCTTACCCCTTGGTACCTGAGAAAGAATACCGAACATTTTGACAACTGCGTTATTTTTCAAATATGGACATATCCCGTATCGTCAATGGTGATTAGAAATTCAGCCTTTTCCTACTCTTTTTAGATGAGCAGTGATCAGTTAGAAATCACCATCATTGAACATCTTCTCTTCAATTATTTCGACTTTGACTCTATAAAGCCCGTCAGAAGTTCATATATCTAACCAAATATTTGGTCTGTCAAGCATCAGTTAAAAGTAAAAAAGCAATCATTCTACGAGTTACAAATCTCTTCATAATAACCGATCAGCCAGAAGCATCAAAATTCTAATTTCAGACTGACAAGTTATCCAGTTAACCGTCTAGCATCACAACTATCCATTACTTTTTATATATTTGAAAGGTAGCATCTTCTGCAAAAGTATAACATCGAACCTACATTAAACACTAAAGGACAATCTGCCACAACATAAAAACGAGTACACCAGAACCGTTAGCCTGGACACCTCACTGCTCCATATTACGGCCATTACTCACCCTCTGTGAGCCTCACCCAGGATCTTATGGTCTAAAGGCCGAGGCACGTTTCATGCTAGCAAACTGGAGGTGAGGAACTTAAAAAACAACTATAAACCAGTAAGTACCAAATTTATAGAAACCTAATAACGATCTTCTCTCCTTTCATACATCTGTTTGATAAATATTCATCACTGTTCAAGGTGGATTCAATTAAACAAGGAGTCTTGATTTGAAGCTTGGCCAAGGAGAGTATCCAGTAGTGGTATGTGGTTCTACAACTGATGTTTTCAACTTGAATTCTCCATGTTTCTTAATTACGACGGTAGTTATTTATCTATTTGTATTTCATTAAATAAAAATGTTTTTAACTTGTTACCTTTCAACTTGTCACCTTGTAGTTATACTCATCTTAGTCATCTAGTTTACTTAAAATTATATTCTAAAACGAGGAACAGTTTTGAACTGAATAAATATTAGGTGAATTATATCTTTGGAGAGGTAATAGTATGACTAAATAATCCATAGATTAAAATGTTATGAAAGTTAACGTCAGCATAGTGTTACTGTATAAATACGCAAAGTTTGCTTACTCATCCAATAAAACCGTGTTTACGTAAAGTTCTAAGAAATTTTAATGTGAAATAATACCAATAACAATCATACATGATTTAAGAAAACAAATTCGTATGTCTTTCTTTCAATTGAACCTTATAGAATCTTTCTATACAGATAATTTACTAATTTCGTGATCATTTGTCTATAGCTATAGTTAAATGAATATACAGCCTTTATTTTAATATCAGAATCCTGCTTTATTAATGCAAACTGATCCAGATAAACGCTGTGAAAGATTTTCCTATTTACCTTAAGGTGGTGTACTTCAAAGTGAAATTATTATAGTTGAATCATTATAGGTAATTTCAAAGAAATTAAGTCATGCTAAAAAAACATTTTTTATTTGCTACCGAAAAAGACGGGCCGTGACATTGACAAAAGCCTTAGGACCGATAATACATGAGATTTTTATTATTATTTGTGAATAAAACATATTTGTAACATTCTAAGCTGACCTTGGAACCCAAAAATTATCAAATTTCAGTTTTATATTTCGTTTTAGTTGAATGTATTCTGTGGAGGATTGTAACTTACACGCTCTACTCTGAATTTTCTCTTTATTGAGCGGACTTCACCTACTGGAATTTCATCGATTTCTTTTCGAGTTAATGGTGTAACCTTCCCGCTTTTTATGTTTATTTTCAACCGCTTATTACCGACACCACCATAAAATCCAGCTAGAAGATCACGATTCTCTAATATTGCAAATACGTACCCATCTAATGTTGATAATACAATATGTTCTCGGTTTGGGATGCGCGCAAATTTATTGCGCCCTACGGCTAATCTCATTGGTTTATTATCAGGAAAAGTGTACCTTCGGAGTACAAATATTCGGTGCGGATTCGCATAGGAAATTAGCCGAATAAATTTAAGTTCTTTAATTTCATGTCCAATTTCGTCAGAAGAAGGAAGCCTGGTAGGTAGAGCAATGCATCTGGCATGAGGAGACTTGGATCTCACACGAAGAGGTGGAATGTCAGGAGAAAAAGGCCTCTCAAGTAAATGATGTATGCCAGGAAAATAAGATGGTCTGCCACCAGAAACACCAGGAATAGGTTCACCATTAGGTAAGCACTCGAACTGTACACTTAGATCTGCAAGGAGAAACAGAATATTTAATTTTTTTATTCCTATATTTTTAAAGGACGTTAGAATATCATTAGACTAGATTATAGTTCATTCAAGTCATGGGACAGTGTTCCCTAAAGAATCGTTCATAAACTACGTGACGCATTTTTCTTTGGTTTAAAGAAAGATGAGAATACAATTTTTGTAACATTATAAAGGATATAACGATATGAACAAAAGAAAAACGCGTCAAGCAGTATGTGAATGATCCCCAAAGCAAAAATTTCGTACAATAATAAGTATACATTTAATATGTACACACGCAAAAAAAAAGTTGTCTTGAAAGAAATGCATCGTCCTCTTGCCGTTTTTGTTTTGAACTAATTGACCGTCGTCTTTATACAAGCAGAATCAGTTGGCTGCAAGATTAGATGATGTTTGTCTCAAATAGATAATGTTTGCTGCAAAAAGATTCTTTTTTAGAAAAATGAAAATCCTCTCGACCTCAAATTCGAGAGGAAATTTTTATTTATGCTAAAACGCATATTTTTGAAAAAAGATCACGGTTCTCTGAGTGACAATAAAATTAAATTAAAGTACATAGAAGAATAACTTGAGCTAGTGAGTGAACTGATGAGCCCTATATAATTGTAACCACATTGATATAAAAATAATAAAAGGATTGCGAAGAAGAAGATAGGTTACCATTAAACCTAAGCAGACAATCAGCGCATTTAATGCCGAATAATTTTGATTTTGAACGTAGTTGGCCAATCAGCTTCTGGTTATGATACTCCGAGCTCTTTTTAACTCACGCAGGAACAGAAGATTGACAAGTAATGCTGATTATTAACTCCTTATTCTTTCTAACTCATAGACAGTTAAGTGCATTGATAAACGATGATATGTAAGTGTATCTTGGCAGGTCGTAGGTACGAGTACATCGCACTCATACATTTAGTGCTCTCTGCAGTTTGAATATTAATTTAAGGAGGATACAAACTTCTATTGTTTAATTTACTATGACAAACAAATTCCTGACAGTAAGCACAATAAAAGATGTATTGAAAATTCTTATGAAAAGGCTTAAGATCAGCAGCGTGTTTTATAAGCAAGGTAGGCCCTAAAACAGATCCCTGAGGGACTTTAGAAGTAACGGGAAGCCAATTAGATAAACTATTCTTGTCAGGATCAAATATCGCTTTTTGCCTATTTAGGAGATGAGTTGAAAACCATGATACAGCCTTATTTGAGCATACAATTTCCCTAAGTTTGCAAAGAAGAATAGCATGATCCACATTATCAAAAGCCTTGCTGTAGTCAAATGATCGATCTTTTTCATAGGACAGGAAATGTAGAGAATGTAATGTAATAATTGAAGATATTTACTAAATAAGGAAGAATGACGTCCATACCTCTTTTAGTGTAGCTGATGGGGATACCATCAACGCCCTTCGAATCGTTGCGGATAGACTTAATAGCCTTACATATATCCATAAAAGAAACAGGAGATAATAACAAATCCGTTTTAGATCCATTTGCTTATGTGTCAGGAGGAGGCAAAAGGGAACATAAGGAGTATATATTTAGGACATAATAGTAATAGACATTAAATTATTTTACAGACCTGTGCTAAGAACTCTAATTCTTTTTAGGGTTAATAAGGCCCAATCTACGGAATTCACTCCAAACGCGAGAGGGGCATTGATGTTTCTTATTTAGTCTGTAATAAAAGCAATTACACTTAATAGAAATTATACTAAACACGAATTCTCAATGTTCTTGGTTTAGATAAGAGGTAATCAGAAATATTGCGTATAGCTGTTTTGTTTAGTCCATCTCTCTCTCTCATCATCGATCTTTGCTCCTGGGTGGTCCACGGCGCGGGTAATGTCTTGGGTTGGTACACACGAAGCGCACTCAATTTTGTCATTATTTTTGATTACAAATGCATCAAACATAAAAATTTAACCCTTAGCTCTGTCCATCGATGACAATTAAGGCCAATTGCAAGACTCCAAAAATCCTAAGAAATCGCCAACATTCATGTTTTAAAAATCAGGAAAAGATAAGGATCTTTTTTCCTGTTTAGGGGTTAGATAGCTGTACATGACATGAATAAAGTCATGTTTAGGTAGAAAGGGTCCCTTTTTTGTCCAGCTTATCCTCACCATTAACAGCACAAACGTCTAACCAAGTGTGAGAAGAGGCAGTGTGGTGTGTAAGAGAGTACGGTATAATGAAAAGGTTATTCAAAAAGCAAAATCTTGTCATGAGGTGCATATGACGTGAAGACATTTGCGATCCTAAAATGTCTTATCGACATCTTAATGATATCTTTATGACACGAACACTTGCCTAAGTGGACTGCATTCTTGAATTGTCAAGAATTAAACTTCATCTATTCTCGTTCCCAGTGCAACAAGTCCAGTGATCGCTGCTCTACTTTCCTCATCAACTTCTTTTATGCTATCATTATTAGCAGGATTTTCATTGTGATGTCATTACAAAGAATGTCCAGTCGTCAGCATCTGATTTCATCTGAAATACGCCCAGACTTGGCACATATTTCGCTTAACCAGTAATTGCGCATACCAAAGTTATAGTTTTTATGTTAATTTAAATTTGTTCTAAACACTTCTGACAAGTATAAGATGCAGAGTCATTGATATTGTCCATGTGGACAATTAACAGCTGAGCAGAGAAAACGAATAAAATATGGAAACTAAATTCCAGATGGAGGAATCGGATGAAAAAAAATTTAGAGTTAATCTGAACATAACCTCAAGTCCAAATACCAGTAAATTTTGGATTGAGAAACCACGGCATCCACTGAACAAGAAAGTCAACTCGAAAGCAAAAGGAGACGGTAAATCCAAATTGAAATAAAAAAGAACACTCACGAAAACCAGAGCCGTCTAAACTTTGGTAAAAAATACCTTACATTGTGAAGCGTTGCACGACCTGTTCGTCGTTCATAGTATTTTCATGAGACTCATTGTGCCAATTTGCGGCACCAGATGCCAAAAGAAGATGTAAGAAGTCCTTTGCTGACCGCTTGGATTTGAGCGACCTTCAGAGGCCCCTTACTCGCGGAAAATATTTCTATATCTCTTTTTTGTATACGGCACCTCAATTGTGAGGCAAGCCAGAGGAAATTGAGAGGAGATTGACCTGCGAAAGTTTTTGGAACCTGGAGTAGCAATATTCAGGAAACATTATTTAGAAACGCTCATGGACAAGATTCATAAAAAATTTTTTGTACGAATTGTAATGTACCTTTATACACTCATGTAATGCAGTTTCGTACACACATGCAGCAGAATTCAGGTAGAAAAAATTAATTTGCGCAGCCGTGTGTATGTGCAGCCGTATTGAAAACTTCTGTGCACAATAAGGGCTGAGCCATGAATCGTTCGCTTGAAATTTCGGGCAGGATACGGATTACGAAAAATTTGTGCGATTCTCGAAACCAATTCAAAATTATTTTTTTATTATCCGACATATCAGTAAATTTTTATTCGTTGACGTCCAGAATATGGCCACCCTAGGACCACTTGGTCCTAAGCTTTGGTGTTACGATAAGTGCAAAAAATAGAGCTTAAGAATGTTTTTAAAATTATATATAAATGTACATATCATACTCACCAATAGAGTGAAGGAAAACTATCAAGGATAAGATTAGAGTATAGATGATTCTCATTGTTCCCAAGAAGAAAAAAACTGTCTAATTCATTACTGAAAAATTTGGTTCACAGTGTAATTAACTATTATGCTGGTGCTTTCTTAGAGTACATAATATTTACTGTAGTTGTTATCTCGTCTATTTGACTGGCCTTCAGCTTTTCTTTCCGGGATTTTTATATCGAATTTATCAGTATAAGGAAAATAATGTGGTGACCTTAACCGTGGTTTGGCAACAAATAAAGCGATTTATTCGAATCATACTTTGATTGAAATTCGAATTTTAACCGGAAATATTTATATCCATTCACAAAAGTTGTAGGTACATTTCTAATGGTGTCTGGTGAATTTAAAAAAAAATTTGTTTGTTATAATTAGAATTTGGTTAACTATATCGCCTACTACTTACGTCGTTTAGGTGTTTGCACAATTGTTTGAACAATTTTTTTTAAATAAGTTTTTTCACAATAAGTCTGACAGTTCATTCAAACTTTTGAGTCTACGCGATCATAAAATATTTTTTTGCTCTAAAACTTGCCATACACCTTCAGAAAGATGTCCACAACATTTGTAAATAGTTTAAAAAATTTCTAGGTGAGATTCAGATTATTATTGACAAACGATCAAAATACACCGCTTTATTTTTCCAAAACAAGTTTAAGGTATCCGCTTTTGTTCCTCAGACTTATCAATAAAACCTAAATATCTCAGAGAAGCAGTTGAAGGTTAGTATAATCGCCGAGATAACAAATACATTGTGTATAATTTACTTTAATGAAGCATCAGGATAATCATAAGTTGCACTGTAAACCAATTTCTTCAATAGTACCTTAATCAGTTTAATCTCTACTTAAAAGCAATGAGAATTATCAATACTCTGGTCTTGTCCTTCATAGTTTCCTTTCACTTGATTAGGAAATATGACAGTATAATGCACCTACTATTTTAAAACTGTTTTCAAGCTTTTCATAAGTAAAAATTTATTGCTTTGGATACAGATTTTATTATCTTTTGGAATTATTAGGGCCGACTAAATCCCAAGATATCTCTTTTCTGTCTAAAAGGTTGTCAAAGTGCTTGCATACTGAAAAAACAGGTACAATCACATAATTACTAATTGAGTTAATCGTAATGCGCATGCAATGTAAAGCTTAAAAGTGTTATTTTGAATAAAAAATAATAACCATGGCAGATTTATACCTAAATTCAGAGAAGTTCTCCGGAATACGTATTCTGTACGAAATTTTAGGAGGACCATCTTTAACTTAGTCCTTATTCGCAGCTACGTTCGGCTGCGCCAAACTTTGCTTTGTTCTCCCGGAATTCCGCTGCATTTGTGTATGACATTGCTTTACGTTTGGTGCAAAAAATTTCAAATACACCTTATCCAGGAACCCTTTTGAATAATGGTTTTTGAATATTGATATTCCAGATTTCCAGGAGTTCCGCACTCAATGTTTTCAGTCTCGCCCCTAAAAATGAGGCGCCAAATGCAAAAAGGAGATATAAAAATATTTTTGGAAAATATGGGGTGAGCGGTGAGCACTGAGCAGCGCTCAAAAGCGAGCGGCTAGCACAGGACTTCTCACTCTCACGAAATGATTGGGTCCCCTTTTAGCATCCAGTGGTTTAATTTTGCAACAATGAGTTCATGACGTAACAACGCACTTTTAAAAAATAATATGAATGTAAAAAAATTTAATCCTTTTTTTCTTCTTGCAGAGTTAAGTTCACAGATTGACTGTTTACCTAATGGTGACCCTATTTCTGGTGTTCTTCGTGGCTAATACCGTAGGGCGTAATGAATTTGTAACCGTAACAACCCAAGGATAAACTTCATTATCATCATTTGATGGCGACGTGTTTGCAATATTGTAGAGTAGTAATTTTTTTAATGGATTCTATGGTGGTCGTGGTAATATGCGGCCGAAAAGAAACAGTAAAAGCGCAACGGTTACATTTATGACCAAAGAGTGAAATGATGAAAACTCCAGTAGGCCACCGCTGCAAAGATCTCACAACACTTTAAGTTATTGCGTGTAAACTGCAGTGCCTCTTTCCATGTTTATTTTTACGCGCATATTACCACGACCACCTTAGAATCCAGCAAAAAAATTACTACTCTCCAATATTGCAAGCACTTTACCATCGAATAATGGTAATACCATTTGTTCTTAGTTTAGAATGGGCGCAAATTCATTATGTCCTACGCCTAATTTAATATTTTTATTATTAGGAAAAGTGTATCTTCGAAGTTCAAATTGTCGATGCGGATTCGCATTGGGTATAAGCCGAATAAATTCATGTTCAAGTTCATATCCAGTTATTCCAGGAAAAGGAAGACTCGTAGGTTGAACAATACACCTAGCAGAAGGACACCTGGACCTGACACAAAAAAGAGGCTCGGTTGGAGAAAGAGATTTATCAGGCGAATGATTTCTTTCAGAAGAATGAGACAATTCGCCACGAGAAACACCAGAAATAGGGACGCAATTAGGCAAACAGTCAAACTGCGAACTCAACCATGCGAAAGAAAAGAAAGGATTACATTTTTAACATGCATATTATTTTTTTAAAGTGCCTTGGTATATTATGATCTTATTGTTGCTAATTCAAGGCGCTGGATGCCAAAAAGGGACATAGAATCATTTCGCGAGAGTAAGAATTTCTGTGCTGGCTGCTTGCGTTTGAGCGATGCTTAGTGCTCACCGCCCGCCCCTCACTCTCCAAAAATATTTCTATATCTCCGTTTTGCATTTGGCGCCTCAATTTAAGTCAAGACTAAGGACATTGAGAAGAGAATGCCCTGGGGAACTTCTAGAAAAATGAAATAATAATATTTAGGGAACAATATTTAGAAGGGTTCCTGGATATGTTGTATTTAGAATTTTTGCACAAAATGTGAGGCAATTTCATACACACATGCGGAGAAATCCTGAAAGAACAAAAGCAAAGCTTGGCGCAACAGTGCGTTGCTGCAAATAAGGACTAAGTTAAAGATAGTTCCCTTAAAATTTTGTACAAAATACGTATTTCGAAAAATTTCTCTGAATTCAGAAATAAGGCAGCTATGGTTATTATTTTTTATTTAAAATAACGCTTTTTAATTTTACAATGCATGTGCATCACGATTAACGAAATTAGTAGTAATATAATTTCAACTATTTTTCCAGCATGCAGAAACTTTGATTTCTTCTAAATAAAATAGAGATACCTTGGGACTTAGTCGATCCTAATTATTCCGAAAGATAATGAAATCTGCATCCGAAACAATAGACAGTTGTTTATGGAAAGTTAAAAAGCGTTTTCAAAATTATAGATGTATTATATTATTATATTTCCTAATAGAGTTGATGATAACTGTCAATGACAAGACCAGAGTATAGATAAGTTTCATTGCTTTCAAGTAGAGAAAAAGCTGATTGAGGTATTAATAAAGAATTTGCTTTACAGTGTAACTTATGATTATTCTAATGCTTGATTAGAGTGAATAATACATAATGTAGTCGTTATATCGGTGATTCTACTAACCTTCAGCTTGTACTACTATGATATTCATGTTTCATTGATACGCCTGAGAAAAGAAAGCGGATATCATAAACGTGGTTTGGAAAAATAAAGCGGTGTGTTTTAATTTCCATCACTAACAATCTGAACATCAACTGGAAAATTTTCAAACTATTTACAAATGTTGTGCACATCTTTCTCAATGTGTATGGCAAGTTTTAAAACAAAAAAATATTTTATTATCGCGTAGACGTAAAAGTTTAACTGAACTGTCGAAGGAGTGGAACAGAAGTCACGTAGGCAGCCCACTTATTGTAACACACCATACAACCTGCACCGATGCCATGATGATCGTACATCAAGTTTCAGATTGTTCATAGATCTCAATCTCACCCTAAGAGCGCGCTTCCGGCACCAATCAAAGTGTCCCAAAGCAGAATTGTCCTTATAAGTGTGCACATGGTGACAACTGAGTTTCTATGCATAAAATCACTTTGTGGTGACTTTGATGACAGTGATTACGTTAGCCAAACTCGCACGAATCACAGCTTTGCATACTAGATAATGATTATATGGCCGCGATGTCCTAGTCGTTTTTGAGGTTAGATTTTGCTTTGTTTTGACAGGGCTGTTTGATCCTGAGTGTACCTACACAGAAAAACCGAAGTTCTCAAAGATCCGAGTTGTGATTGAGCTTATTTATAAAGAACCTATTTTTCTGTTTGTCCACTTCAACATTTTGTTTAATTATCAGCATGATTCTTACCATAAAGCACACATGTTATCAAACTCTGATAAATATAACTTAATAAAGAGCATTAAAGTATAAAACATTACAGCAATAAAAATAGATATAATTTCTTGATAAATATCATTTGCAGGTTATGTATCAAAGTTTTCAACACAAAGGCGTATTTATATGCAAGAAAATTTTTGCCTAAAGTCATCGGTTGATAACTGTAAATCGATCCTTACCTCACCAACCCTACTCTGCAAGCAGTTGGTTTGTGAATGCGCCTGCATGTTGCTCTTTTTAGGTGCGCTCTGAAAAAACGATTTTGGATCTCTACAGGTATCTATTGGAGCTCGAGTCCTAAAAGATACCAACTTATGTTTGAGCTGCAACTTTAGTGAACACTAAGTTTTTTCTGTGTAGTGATATAATAGATAAAAAGGAAATCGATGAGGATTATAACACATTTTGTCTTTCAATTTAAACCCCCGTAGTATGTCGATGGTCAAAAGAAAAAGTATTTCTGTCAGTTTCTATTACCTTCAAAAGGATAATTTATAGGTAGTACGAAGAGCACACATACTATAAACCAAAAGCAGCAGTTGTCACCTTATTGAGTGTGTAGATGCCTAAAAGGTTTGGGGTGGATGGTATCATAAAATTCAGATTTTATTGAAAAAATAACTTTGAGTTATATAATGTTGCAAGTAAAATTAAAGAAAAACTGTTTTTATATGCCATAATATGAGAAATAGCTGTTTCAGTGCCCCTGAGGTCGAGCAAGTGTGCTTAAATTTCGTGCTCGACTAAAGGTAATCAAACTCAAGGTATTGATTAAACACCTTTCAATTAGACACAGAAGAATATAAGTTTTAAAATCAGGAGCTCACCCTCTTCAGATCACTTAAAAATTACTAAGCTTTAAACGAAAGCAGTATAGTAAGTTCCAGTGATTTTAATGCGAGTAAACCTGAAGTTGGATTTCGTAACATTCTCGCATTTGCAAATTTCACAATTATAGCAACTGGAAATTTTCTGTCTGAAATTGACAACCAGCCCTTGTCGCTTAGTACCCAAGACTCCCCATCCCCTAAAAGGAAACATTTTGCAGATCCTAAATCAACCCCCGTGAATGAACCGAACCCTTTCTAACATTTCGTCGAAAATCTCACCTCACCCGAGATCGCTAACATTCAACTTAACATGTCTATAACCAATGATCAACAGGTGTCCCTCCGAGACATTTCACTAACGGGTGTAAAGAGGCAAAAAATGCTACTTTTTACTTCTTTAGAAGAGTAAAACTTGGTTAAAATAATCCGAAGTAAAACAATTGGCGAAGCGACCAATAGCATTCACGAGACGACTTTTGACAGGGTCGACGAATTAGTCAATTGATTAAAGAAAACTTATTCTCCTTCCAAAACCAGATACCAATTGAGGGGCTGATAGCAAAAGCAAATTAAAAAAAACCTCGTCGCAAAAGTGAGTTTATTCTTCTTCAGACGACAGTAAAAACAGTTCTGATCAACACCGTCGACCTGATTAGCCTATTGTCCTCACGAAATGGGCCAATCAAGACGCGACATTTTCCGTGGTTCCCCCCAAACGTTAAACGCCAAACCACTGCTCTAGCTGTGTCTGCCGGTAAAGACGTGTCGAAATTTTTCTGTTTTGCATATCGCGCTATAAAAACGAAAGATATCGTGATTTTCGTAATTTAGATTTTAGCTGTTTAGTTTTTCGAAAAACCATGAAATCACGAATCTATAACCCTTCGTCTAAGTTGTACTCTAATGGCTATATGTTTTTAAAAATGGTAGTATCTTAAGTACATTCCATAGCAGAATATTAAAAAATTTGTTTGTATTGGTTTTTTCGACATACATATGCCTATTCTGCTTTGCCCTTTTTCCAATAACTTATAAACATGTTCGAAATTTTCTTTCAACATTTTTGAGAAAACAATGTGAAGAGTCGAAAAAAACTGCTCAAATTCAAAATAAAATATACGACCTATTTGTGTTTCCGCTTCAAATTTAAAGGCCAATTACAGAAAATTTACCACTGTAAGGCTGAAAATGATTTGTGTTTTTTTTTCATAAGAAAAAATCGGCTATTATTTAATGAAATTTCAGGAGCAATTTAATGACCCCGCTATTTTGGCTAAACCACTTCATTATGAATTCGGAATTAGATGTACAAGTCCATTTCTCAGCTCATTTTCAATTATGCAGATAGGGATTACAATTCACACTAAGTTAATTAATTTAGTTGCAGATATCTGTGACTGATATCTGATGACCGATATTATTACAGTTTTGATTCCTTTACATAGCGATATCCCGAAAGTAGGTTTTCGTTTTGATTCTTGATCACAGGTATAAACCCAAAATCTTAATTAAACCTGCATTCGACTATGTAAGTTTATCAACAAATTGTGAGGTAGATTTTAAATTTAAGAAACATTTGTTATAGTCATGCTCAATTCGAACCTTCGGAAGAATCTGTGAATCTCAAGTTAAAATGTCTCACGCAGATATAACTCTTGTCTGCAAAAGTGCATTATCAACACACGGATTATCAAACAAACGTAAAACTAGATCAATTTCTAGTGAAATCCCACAATGGACGCCAATAATACAAAATAACAGACAGTTGTACTCAACACAATCAAAACGAAAAATCTATTTTTCATGTGCCCAAACTTTTTAATATTTTTTTAAAATGAAAGGCACAGCAATATTGCAGTTGGAGTCATCATAGAGAATGCATCTCTTTCTAATGAAACATCTTCTTTATATATCCCTCTTTCTACCCAGATTAACTCTTTTTTAAAAAAATTATCCGACCGAAAAACCATGAAATCTAGAAAAACCTTGAACCAGTGCCAAAAATGAATGGACCTTTAAGAAACTCTGACTCTAACAATTCTTGAATCTCGAGCTTAATTATTTAAGAAAATTATTTTAAACAAGGAAGAAAATCTAAAAGATTATTATACATTCTTCATAGGTGCAATAATTCTAACCTTAGTAACGTTTATATGAATCATTCTGCTATTCATTGGAGTTCTAAAAATAAAAAATCTTATTCTTCTTCTTTATTCATAATGTGTCCCTTAAGGGCTTACATGACCATCTACAACTTTACATCAACTTATCTTTAGTATTTACAATTATTTACAACTATCTACATCAATTTTTACATTTAAATCCTTACTTCTATATTGACATATATATATATATATATATCTATATATATATACTATATTGTTTATATATTGCCTACGCGACCTTCCCATACATGCGCTCACGTATTCTTCTTCCACTTACATATTCTACACTTTCTGTTCTCTTTCTTTTCCCAATACTTTCCCTTCCTTACCTCGTTTCCCAATCTAAATCTTGCTATTCTGGTTAATCTTCTCTCTTCCCATCCCTTTTCTAAACACTTTGGTATTCCTTCCTTTTTTATCATCTTATACTATTCATTGCATTTTAATTTCTCAATCATTTCCCATCTTTCCATTAATTGTCTTTCCCTGTCCCTTTTCTCAAATTCTTTATAACATACTCCAATTCCCTCTCGTATGTCTCTAGCACTAAAGAACTTCCTTCTTTTTTCTTGCAACCTTGTTATTTCTATCGCCCTATCTCTCCTTTCTTCTACCTCCTTTAAACACTATTTCGATAATTCCCCTCCTTTTCCCTCGTTTAACTTCGTCTCAAATTGCGATGCGCTCTTTCACGCTCTTGTACTGAATTTATCTCTTTGCGCTTCTTCTCTTACCATATATTTAGGTGTCCTGCAGTCTACCCCTAGCGTTTACCTTATATACCTTCCTTGTGAACTCTCGATCTCTTTTCTTTCCTTCCATCCCCATATTTCTGCTCTATAACCTGATAACGGCCATACTAGCGTGTATTTGAACTCCTTTACTTCTTTTAACTTTACTCCCTTCCATCTCCCAATCTACTTTTTCTTTCTTTCCCCTCCTCATTGTCTGAACCTCATTATCTTTGTCTTTTTTACATTCAAATTCAATCTTCTCTCATTAAAGTATTTCTTCAATCCTGTAATGCAGCTCGCAATCCCTTCTTCATCCTCTGCCTTTAAAACTATATCGTCTGCATATGCCAGCGTATATACATTTTCCTTTGCCATCCTAACACCTCCTGATCTCTTTTTCTTCATTTCCTCTTTCAAGTCTAAGATTAATATTAAACATAAAAGTGTGCTCCGAGAACAACCTTGCCTTACTACTCTCACTAACCAGAAGCTATCATCTACTTTTTCTCCTACCTTCACCCTGCTTTTTGATAGAACGCGTGGTATTTTTTGGTAGAGGATTAAACTATTTTGTTGAAAATTCGTATTTTTTGATGGAATTCAGCTGTTTTTACATCAAAATTAAAGTATTTTTTGGTTAAAATAGTAAGTATCATATTTTATTTAAGAGTTCATTTATTTTGCTCAGAACTTCATCTACTTAGTAGAAAGTGAAATTACTTTGTTGAATATTAATCTTTTTGATTGATGATTCATCATTTCAGTTGAAAATCCTCTTTTTAATTTAAACTATTTTGTTTCAATCTGTTTTTGGTTAAACAAATTTTTTCAACTAAAAATTTAATTATTAAGTATTTGGTTAGAAATTCATCTTCTTCGGTTATTTTGGAAAGTAAAGCACAGAAACGAGCGTGAGGAGCGAGGTTAAAATGGTTTTAAAATAAAATATCGAGCGCAAAGCACGAGTGTCTGGATACGAATGTGTTCCTCAAGATCGATAGAACCTTCAGCAAATTTGTTTGCCCGCGAAGCGCGCAACAGCAAGAATGTCACAATTATTTTAATTATAGAGTTTTTGACTTTTTAATAATATTTGCAAATAAACTTCTCTTTATTTGAGTCGAGCACCATGTGCAAAAACTAAAAAGAACCAAGCGCGAAAAGCGAGGCAAAAAGTATCCGAGCGCGTAGCGCAAGGTACATATATTACCGAGGGCGAAGCGCGAGGTAAATATATTTTCGAGCGCGAAGCGCGAGATACAACAGCCGCGCGCAACGCGCGCGATGAGAATGTTTCCGCGAGGCGGGCAGATTTTTTTTATCATATAAAGCATTTAGTCTTCTAGGAAAAGTGTCTCAATTTTCAAACAAAACTATCAAACTAACCCAAACATCATAAAATGCACATGTTACAAGAAATTTCACAGATCTAAAGAAAAAACCAAAATAATAAGACATCTTTTTTTTTATATTATCATCGGCTATTTATAAATGAACACAAAAACAAGATATGAATGATATTTTGAACAATAATAAAATACAGCATTGTTAAAAATTATAAAAACCTCAGAATATGTTAATTCAAAATATTGAGGAAAATACTTACAATTTAAGACATCATTACATAAAAAATAATTCAGAAAAAAATATAATAACACACAAAAAACAAAAAAATAACATAAAAAATTACCAGGATGGATAAATTATTACAAAAGTACACATTGGTAGATAATATGCAAACATATTTTTTATGATATGACATCTTCCTCAGAATACCTTTGGTGATAGGCAAACGAGGGTATCACTAACTTTTTAAATGAGTATCTCAGTGATTCATAAATTTAAAAATATCTACATCCTATACGGCAACATAATTTTAAAGAAATTTCCTCTTTTTTCATTTTTTTATATATCTTTGTCTCTAATGAACCGAAAAGTGAGGTAGTCTGGAAGTCTGATTTTTAATTGTGAATCTTCTTTATGCATATTTAGCATACAAAATTTTTTCAGCATAAACAAGATTTCTTTTCAATATCAAACAAGAAGTTTTTAATAGAGACACGAAACATTTGATTTTGTTCCAATCTTCAGTGTTTGCCTATGAATATTTTAAGAGTTCTTTTAATTGAGGCATCATAATTCTTACCTTAATTTGATGAAAGAAATCTGTTTATTTTAAATTATTGTATAATGAATGTTTTTGAACTTTAGCAATTTTATAAATGCAAACAGTTTTTTGGATTGTTACTTTTCCTATTTTAGAAAGTGTAATTATCTTAATTGGATTAATTCATGGCTAAAGCTCTACATTTTACTCCCTAGGGAGTAAAAAGTGACGTCAGAGGTGAATACTGAAAATTATGTCATCTATGAGCTCGCATTTTACGTTAATGAGCCCACTCACCGTCAGAACGGTAAGGAAATTTTAGTTGCAGATATTAGAATTTTGTAGTAATCAATAGAAAGTTATCATATATGACTGATAAAATTACCGTAAATTACCGAATATTTCCGAAATTTATATGAAAATTAATTTTTATTTAGGGCAATTTATCTTAATTTACCTTTAATTTAACTGTAACGTTACCGTAAATTACCGAAAATTCTCATAAATTTCCTGAAAGGACCCCGCACAAAATGCGCATGAAATGGCTTTCAATTGATTTTGATTAAACTTCGTAAAATTGTAGTTTTCAACGTCTCGATCGTAATTGTTATTAAGCGCAAATTCCGAAAATGGACAGTTTGGAGTTACAGAGGGTTAAACATGCAACCATTTCAACAAACATTAGCAAATATCTTGAAAACTGCAGGTCTGAAAAAAAATGTTTCCTATGAAAATTATTTAGCTCTGACAAGGAAATGCAAAGGAAGTCATGTTCATAAGACAAAGCTCATTTTTCAAGGTCATTTAATGGGAATTTGTAATTTATTGCTAATATTCACCCAATAAAGAAGAGATATGAAGAGGAAATCAACATAGAGCCCCTGACGGCAAGATATGAGCATGACTTAGTTAATACCAAGCTAAAAAAGACAAGTCATAAGAACGATGTTGTCAATATCTAGCTAATTAGAGCAAGATATGTGCAGGACTTAGTCAATATCCAGCCAATAAAGGCAAGACATGTCCAGGATATTATAGATTCTAGCCAATAAAGGCAAGACAAGAGCAGGAGGTAGTCAATATTCAGTTAAATAAACGCAAGATATGACCAAACTTTTGTCAATATTAAGCCAATGAAGACAAGACATGAGCAAGATTTAGTCAGCATCTAGCCAATAAAGGCAAGATATGTGCAGGACTTATTCAAGATCCAGTAAAATGAACGCAATATAAGACCTGAATGTAGTCAATATCTGGCCCATGAAGGCAAGACATAAGCAAGATTTGATTATTATCTAGCCAATAAAGGCAACATATAGCCAGAAAAAATGAACGCAAGAGATGAACTGGATTGAGGCAATATCCGGCTAAAGACTAATGACTAAGTTCTGTTCGTAACTCGTCTGCATTGTCTGTATATTGACTAAGCTCTGCTCTTTTTTTGTTGTTTTTCCTGTTAACATTTTTATCATTGGTTAGTTGTTCATATTGCGATGGTATGCGGGCTGGGTGTGATGATTCTCTGTTTTGACTCATGTGAACCCCCTCGGCTTGTGCCGGAACAGCAAGTCTGTCTACGTGCTAATATTCACAAAGTGAGTAAAATTTACATCATTTTATAAATGATGAAGCGTGCGAATTTGACTCTGAATATTTTTTTTTCTCTTCAACTAGACGAAAGGTGGGCTTTCTATTATTATATAATATCCAAAAGTTTGTTTGAAAGATTAGGTTATTAGCAAGGCATCAACATTTATTATATTACACAGGCCAACAAGATTTTAATCCAGAAAGCAGAGTATACTTTTCCGAAGTTTTTTGATGCGCTGAATTTGAATTTGAGGTCTAAATTGTTTATTTATTTCTGGTTTCTGAGATATCCTAACCTAAAATTGCAAAAATCGCGATTTCGGGGTATATTTGAGGTTATGTAGCATCCCGAAATTCCTTTTTTCCAATAAACTATTAACAGCATCTCAAAGTAAAAGTCTTAACATTTCAGATGACGTGGAGTTTGCTCAGATATCTTTTTTCGCTGATATATCGCATTTCAAAATTGTTTACCCACGTGAAAAGAAATACCAATTTAACACCATTTTAGAACAACTTTCTAACAATGTTTGGTCTTTTTCTGGTATGTACCGTTCAGTCTATACCTGCATCACTTTTAGGGCATTGAAATATACACCACTCTCTCTCTCTCTTTCTGAAATAAGGATAGCTGACTGTATCAACAGACTAGCTATACCTAAAAGTCCTAGAGAAGATGATGGCCCTAATAATTATAGGATAACGGGGAATTTTAACTACTAGGGGCAAGTAAAACGAGGTCTTCTAGAGACCAGAATATTACTGTTTGTGACCGCTTTAAAACCAACGTCTATACCTGCTTTCTGTAGTCTTTTTTCGGTCTTTATTTTCACAATGGTGGTTATCCATAAACTTACAAACCATAAGTCCATGAAGTGTAAACAGAAACCCCAAGCCCACAAACCCCCAGCCTTAATACTCAAAATCCCCAAACTCACAAACTCCAAATCCTAAACCCGACAACCTCAAATCTACACACCCCGAACCCACATACCATAAACACACATACCCAAAAACTACAAACCCCAGCTTGAACTTTGTAGATTAGAGGGTTTGCGGTTCAGGATTTGGATTAGAGAGATATAAGAGTTGGAGTTAGAAAGATTTGTTTGTAGGTTTGGGGTATGTAGACTCGGAGTTTTTGGGTTTGTTGATTTGGAGTGTATAGATTTAGAATTTATAGGTTTGAAGTTTGCCGGTTTGGGGTCAATCGGGCCTCAGAAACGCTTTGACACGTTAGGATTTTGAGATATGATAACCTTACAGAGCAAAAATCGTGATTTTTGCCCATATTTGAGATTATCTAGCATCCCAACATTTTCATCTCAAAAAACCGTGAACAGAATCTTAAAAAGTGTTTCGCATTTCAACTTTGAAATCCCATAACTCTTAACCCCAAACCTTAAACTCTCAAATCTACAAAGTTCAAGCCAAAGTTTTTACGTTTGAGGTATGTGGGCTTGGTATTTTTGGGCTTGGGGTGTATAGATTATGGGGTTTGTTGGTTTGGGGTCCGTGGGTTTGAGATAAATCCGACCTCATAATTGCTTAAGCACGTCAGGATTTTGAAATATACAAGCCTTACAGTGCAAGAATCGTGATTTTTTTCTATATTTGAGGTTATGTATCATCGAAATTTTTTTATCTTTAAAAGCTATGGACAACATCTTGAAAAAATCCTTCCAACTCCAACTCTTGTATCCCCTCAATCCAAATCCTGAACCCTTAACCCTCTAATCCACAAAGCTCAAGCTGAGGTTTGTAGGTTTGGGGTATGTGGGTTTGGGGT
>JAUELO010000236.1:2731268-2741654 GCA_032357855.1 Amphibolips quercusostensackenii | reverse complement strand
CACTGAAGCAAAATTTACATTAATGTTATTGATAATTTAAATTTCAACCGATCTTATTATTGATGGCCAATATAAGCTCTCAATTTACAGTTTCAATAAGGGTAAATGCACCAATTACCGAAGGTTCACCAGTTGTCAAGGATCGATAGATATTTTTTAAGATAAACAGTGAATCATAAATTTTAAACATAAAATATGTGTATAATATAATCCCTCATGAAATTGACGGAAAGTCTCTATATATTATATTATATATTATATTATATATTATTATATTATTATACTATATATTACGTTATAGGTAGATCGAAATTTTCAACTACAAATTCCGATACTCTTTTACATTTTGATTTGTTCTTTGTATTTAAATTTTACTATACTGATTGGCAAAAATCATACGTTTTTTTAAAATAAGTAAATTATTTTTACAAATTGCATTTAGTATATATTTGAATAAAATATTGGATACTTGTAGATAACTTTTTTCAAAGCTCTATTTCTCCAGGACTTGATTCGAGAAATAGTTACATCGAGATTTGCATTAATTATTGTCGATTATGGATTACGAGAGATCATTTCTTGTTTGTTAGGTTATATCAGAATTAAACTTCATGATATTATCTAACGATTATAATAGTCTAAATATTTATTATTTCCGGAATTTTTTGACCCTGTGAATTATACCGTTAATAATCATTGTTCAAAAAAGAAAATCAGAAAACCACACTTTTTCAAAAATTTGAACTCTGTACTTAATATTATTTTCTTAATGAATTATTGAATTATATGTGTTCTCTCTTTTGAGTAGTATTTTTGTTTATCACTTTAGAGTTATTAAACTTCATTCTTTTATGTCATCCAATAAGTAAATAAATGTCTCCTTTATTCGAATTTTTTGGTTGAGTTGACAAGCCGCGCCACAAGAAATGTAGAGTGTCGCGGCAAAAGCATGTAAGTCTATCGGGGCACATTTTTCAGGAGAGAGAAAAATCCTTCTCAAAAATCGAATCCTCAAAAAAAAAAAGCATTTTCGAGTTTTTTTGTTTAAAAAAATGGACTTTACAATACTACAGTGTTATTTAGTTTATTTGTATTTTGTAACTATTTAGTGCAACAAGAGAATGTATGTGAATACAAATATTTAAATGTTCGTATGATTCACAGTTATTGAGATGAAACCCTTCCGGTTCGAATTTGGATGTATCCTTTCACCACAATGTCTGGTAGAGTTTTAGAGGATTTTCAAGCCAATAAATGTGTTAAAAAAATGGCACTTATATGGTTATGCCGTGACGCACTTCAAACTCGATCGATTGAAGAATGCACCTCGATAAATATGCTGTTTTTCACACATTGTCTTTTTATCGACATTTTCATCCTTCATTTCATTTTCATGTATAAAATCCAAACAGAAATTAAGGTTGCATACATTTTTTGCCCAGGCAAGCAAGTTTCCATGTTGCAGGAGTTCTCGTTTATAAAAACAAGGATAACATAATTTGAGGTTCACTATTTCCGCGAAAATTGGTGTATTTACCCTACATATCATATATAATACTGAACTCATATTTTTAATTCATAAAAACATTCTAAAATTCAAAAACTGACATACATTTAATTCCTTTATTGGATATAATTGCTATACAATATAGGCATTATTTTAATAAAAATTTGACTTTTTTATTGAATCACATTGGTTTTCTCCTGTAGCATTTACAAATTTTCAGATGTAAGGATTTGGCAGAAAATCATCGCTCTTCTGGAATGTACGGTGAAACGAAAAAGGGCACCCTAATCCCGATGGCTTAGATTTCAACTTTCAAGATACCCTTCAAGATTTAAAAGCCCTTCATCTTAAAAGATTCAATTTCATGTGTTCTTTGAAACCACATTTTATAGGATTTATCTCAAAGGGGTCTCATTTCCCAAAATTTTAACTGTTTATTTTTTAAATAATTTCGATAAAATCTTTTTTTATCAAAAACATTAGCTAAACAATTCTCGAATCATGATAAATATTTTTAAAGCCAAACGGTCATGGAAATTTTATTAATTTTTACCTACTGTGAAATGAGCGAAAAAAACTATTGGAACTGGAACTTCAATACTTTCTGATTTCTAGTAAAATTTCGCTACTTCAAATTAAGAGAGCGTACTTTTTTTAAGTTTACGTATGTTTTATTAGCATTTTTAGATTTTTTTAAATACAAAATTTAAAAAAAGGTAAGTTGAACGATCAACTAACTCCTTCCACCTTTCCAATGTTCCTGCTTTCAAATGCTCAACACTACTACAACAGGTGGTTTTTTTGGGGGGCTCCTGTAAAAGAGGTTGGACGTGAGTGGTGGGAGGGGGTGTGAGGCACATACCTCTCGCCCTTAAAAATATGTGTCAACTGATTTTTCCTACATTCTTAGGGTCCCCCCTTTAAAGTTAATAAATATTTTACAAACATTAACAATTTTTTTAAAGAAAACTGAAAATTCGATTTTGTCATTTTTCTTGAAAGTTGTTAGTTTTAGGGAAAATGTGTAGAGACAAAAAATTTGTATGTAGATGAGATCTACAACTTTTATGCACAATATTTTTATCTCAGGATAATATTTTCAAACAAAAAAATTAATTCTCAAATTAATTAAAAAATCTTATCAACTTAATTTCTATCAATCCGCGACAAAAATCATTTTGGGTCTTTTAACCGGGATTAGAAAGGAACCCCTAGACCTAGTATCAATGCCAATATTCTTGGATAACCTTTTAGAAAATATACCCTGAAAGTTATAACATTCTTATAAATAATATTAATTTTAATATACATTGACATATTATATTTAAGCCTCAAGTGTATGAAATCATTATTCAAAGTTTGTGTTAAATTTAATGTTCCATGTAACTTGTTAAAAAAGTCGAATAATTTTATTTATACTTTACATAAAAAAAAGTTTAGCCCTGATTATCGTAATCCGCCAGAAGTTTTAGAACATGTTTAAAACTGACAAAATGATGACAGTTTTTCTGAAAAAGTTTAAAGTCGATTTTCTCCAAAAACACATCCTTAAATTTTTTGCCATTTTCTTGTTGAATTTTTTCTTTCATGAAGAAGATATCTTGTGAGTTTTATGCGGGCTAAATAACTTTTGTGGCCAGAAGAATTTTTTCTATACAATCGAATTTTCTACTTTTTCTCGTAAGCAATTGGCACGTCTAAAACAGTTTTACGAAAAATACCTCTTATTCTCCTGCGATATCTTTCACCGTTTACAAGAAGAATAAAAAAATTACATTTGTAGGCAAAAAATTCTCCCGGACTAAAAAATGGCTTAGCCCTGATGAAGCTGCTAGGATGGCTGTCTTCTATTAGCAAAAACATTTCACAAATATTCGCAAGAATAAAAAAAGTAGGATTTCCTATAAAAATTTTGTTTTATGTTTTCAATACGCGAAGAAAAAAATTAAAAAGATTTTCTGGAAAACCTCACCTTTTTTATTTTTTCCCATATTTTTATTACAATTTTTACGTATATAGGGAACATATCGTATCAGCTTTATAAGGGCTAAACCATTTTTGAGTCCAGGAGAATTTTTTTCCTAAAAATATAATTTTTGCCTTTTTCTTGTAAAAAATATTTAAGATATCGCAAAAGAACAAGAGGTATTTTTCGAAAGAACTTTTTTAGACGAGAAAAAGTAGAAAATTCGATTTATGAAAAAAAAATTCTTGTGGCCAAAAAAGTTATTTCGTCCTCATAAAACTCACAAGAGATCTTCCTTATGAAATCGAAAATTCAACAAAAAATTAGCAACAATTTAATTTGTGGGTTTTTTGAGAAAATCGACTTTTAATTTTTTTCAGAAAAACTGTCATCATGTTGTTAATTTTTAACCTTTTTAAAAATTTCCGGTGGATTACGAAAGAAGACAGTAAGCGCTATTAAAAATTCAGGTTTTTTGAAAAACAAAGCACAAAATTCAAACACGCAAAACTGCGTTGATTTTTTTTTTTTTTTTTTTTTGTTTGCAAATCAGAAAAACACATATCGTTTAATCTAATTCTCTCTAAAAAAAACAACATATTTCGTCTCCGAGAGATCCTGCGACTTCCAAGTGTAGAATCTGTCTGATTTTAAGTGGATTCGGTCAATTGTTCCTTTCAAAATTGACTTCTGATTGAAATTTATATTTTTGCGTTGAAATTCGAACTGTTTTGTAGAAAATTCATCATTTAGGCATGAAAATTCAACAGTTTAGTAGAAAATTAAACTATTTGGTCAAAAATTCAAATTTATTGTTGAAAATTTGACTGTTTTGTGGAAAATTCGTCCGTTTGTCTTGAAAATTCAATAATTTTGTAGAAAATTAAACTGTTTCGTAGTAAATTCAACTGAATTTAAAAAAATTCACTTTTATAAATTTAAAATGATTATTTTCAATCAAAAATTAATTTATTCCATTTTTAGTTGAAAAGTAACCATTTTTAGACTACAAATTAAACAATTTCGTTGAAAATTCGTCTTTTTTGGTAGAAAAATAATATTACAGCTTCAGAATTCAACTATTTGGTTAAAAAATTGATAGATTTTGTTGAAAATTCGTATTTTGTTTTACTTAGAATTTAAATGTTTTTTGTTAACAATTCAACTTTTTCGCTGAAAGTTGAACTGTTTTCTTAGCTCTTTTAAGTTTGAAAATTGAACCGTTTTGTAGATAATTTATCATTTTGGCTCGAAAATTGGACAATTTGACAAAAAATTTAACTTTTTTGGTTGATAATTCTACTTTTTTATGAAAAATTCGCTATTTTAGTTTAAAAATTTAGCCGTTTGATCGAAAATTTAACTATTTTGTTGAAAATTCAAATGTTTTTTAAGAAATTTTCTTTTCTAAATTGAAAAATATTGTTTTTCAATTAAAAATTAATTTATTCCATTTTTCATTAAAAAGTAATTTTTTTTAGACTAAAAATTCAACTATTTGGTTGAAAATTCGTCTTTTTTTATGGATAGACAGTATTACTGGTTAAAAGTTCAACTATTTAGTTAAAAATTTATGGATTTTGTTGAAAATTTGTCTTTTTTTGTAGGAAATTAAATGTTTTTGTTAAAAATGAAACTGGTTAAAATTTATTCCGTTTTGCTTCAGAATTCAACTATCTTGCCAAAAACTCGTCTTTTTCAGTTAAATTATATTATGTTTTATTTAAAATAAAAATTTTTTTGTATTGAAATATCAACTATTATATTTTTTATTCAAAATTCATCTTTTTAGATTCACAATTCAACTCCTTCATTGAAACATGAAGATTTATAATTTTAGTAGAAAATGCATCTCTATGCTGAAAATAGAACTACCTTACTGAATTTTTCCTTTTTGGAGGTAAAAATTAATTTTTTGAATTAAAAATGAACTACTATTTTGTTGAAAATAAACTTTTTTGTAGAATTTTCATTATTTTTGGTTGAAAATTTAACTGTTCTGTATAAAAAATTCGTATTTTTGGCTTGAAAATTCAACAATTCTGTACAAACATTAACTATGTGCTAGAAAATTTAACTGTTTTGCAGAAGATTCGCTTTTATCTTTTATTTAAAACTAATTTTTTCAAGTGGAAATTTAACTACTTCATTGTTAGTTAAAAATTGATTTTTTTTAGTTTAGAAATTCAACTATTTGGTTCAAAATTTCTGTAGTTTGTTAAAAATTCGTCTTTTTTAGTAAAAAAAAAATCTTTTTGGTTGCAAATTTACCTTTTTCGTTAAAAATTGATGCATTTTGTTGAAAATTTATTTTTACGGTTAAAACCTATTTTTTTGACTTAAATAAAAAAAATATAAATGTTTGATTAAACTAGCTGTGAATTCGATCTCGACTGTTTTCACTTTATTTGTATTTATATTTATATGGTGCTCATTTCACGAGCACTTTGCTTCTCGTTACCAAAGGTATTTGCTTCCTCATAGAGGAAGCATTAGTGATTTTTTAAATAATAAGCAAACTAAAGTTTTTATTTTGATTAATTTAAGAATAGAAATTTACAAAAAATGCAAAATTACAAAAAAATACAAAAATTTTTTTGAATACAATGACAACTCAGGTAATCAAATGTTGTATTTGAAATGGTAATTTTTTGATCTGGAAAAGGAAAGGGGGAAATTCTGTCAGACCCTATCCCTTTTCTAGCTTTATGATGTTTTTTTAACAGAAATTGTCAGAATTATTTTATTTGAAAATTTATGGTCAAAATTCCTTTTTTATTCATGCATTAACTTTGATTTATGTTAATGAAAAAAATTTTCCTGTTTAAAACCAATGTTTCAAATATTACGAATGAGCATAACTTCGTTACTCTTTAATGAAATATATTAATATAATATGTCGATCTATTCGTCTCGAATCAACACATCTTTTTTATTCTTTCATCAACTTTAAATTATGAAAAAGAAAAAATTTTTAATATAAAAATCGATTTTTAATATAATATAAATTACCATAACTTCCTTACTCTTTGATAAAATATATTAATATTATGGGTCAATCGATTCGTCTCGAACCAAGGAATCTTTTATTTTCTTGTATCAATTTTACATTATGTTAATGAAAAAAGTTTTGCTATAAAAAACCGATTATTAAAATATTATAAAGTGCTAGAAAAAAATGCAATAAATATTTTTAGAAATCCTTCGGTCAGTTTCAAGATATTGACGGTGAAAATAAGACCTCCAAATTTCATCAATTATTTATCTGCAACCGTTTTCAAGTTATTGTGTTCACAAAAAAGTATGACATCCACACATCGACACACACACATCGGGACAATTGCTTAGAACATTGTATTAGGCATGACACTATGAGGAAGCAAAATGGACTTTTTTATTGAAACTTCATATTTTTAAGTTGAAAATTCAATTGTTTTGTACAGAACATTCGTCTTCTTGTCTTGAAAATTCAATAATAATAATATTCGTTTGAATATATATGTAAATTGTTGAATATTCTTCTTTTTGATAGAAAGGTAATCTTATTGGTTGAAAATTTTTCCTTCGTGTTGAAAATGTAATTTTTTCAATAAAGATTCAACTTTTTTGTACAAAGATAGTCTTTTCAGCTTTAAAGTTGCACTTTTTGGATAAAAATTTATGTATTTTGTTAAGAATTCATCTTTTATAGTAGAAAATTAATTTTCTTGGTTGAAAATTTATCCTTTTTACTTAAAAATTCTATATTTTGGAAAATTGTTTTTTTAATTGAAAAAAATGTTACCTTTTTCGGTTCAATACAACTGTTTCTGATTTAAAATGAAAATCTTTCCTTGGTTAAAATATCAACTATTATATTGTTTTTTGTGAATTCATCTTTTGGGTTGAAAAATCTAAACTACTTACTTGAAAAATGAACTAATTTGTTAATTAATACGAAACAGTAAAATTTGACTAAACTCTCCTACCCCAAATTGTCTTACTGTATTTTTGGTTGCCTTGTAAATAAATTCACAAGAAAATGTAGATAGAAAAAATTATGTTAGATAGGGGGTTGTAGGGGTGGGGTCAAAACTTATAGACCCTAGCAAAGGGGGGTACGTGGTTTTAAATGAGAAAATAGAAAAAGAAATTTAATAAGGTCTGATAATTAGGGGGCTCACATTTTACAAGGGAATTAAGAGGCCTCAAGTACTTTATGTTCATTAAATTAAATTTAAATGTTAAAATTAAATGTTCATTAAATAAACCATAGCCTTAATTTATGATATTCTATGAAAATAAAATTTCTCAAATGAAGAAAAATTGTATAAACAATAAAAAATTAATTAACAAATGCATAAAATCTCGTAATTTATTCATTCATAAGGACTTATTTTTAAAAAATAAGAAAAAATTAATAATGAAGGTCAATATTCCGCAAAATCCGTACTGCACTTGCATGAGGTAGTTTTTAATCATCATAAAAGGGGGTCGAAATAAAAAGTTAGTGATAGATTCCTTTTCCTTGAAGAGTTTTCATGAGATCAAAAGTATTTCCTATGTATACTTCAACATACATTTTCACGTCTTGGACGGAATTTACAGAATTTTTTATTTTTGTCCATATTATCCTTATGGGAAACTGCAAGGGGTGAGCGCAGCCCTCTTTATATTGAACAAAAAATAAGTGAAATTGTACTTAATTTCGATTTTGTGAATGTGCGAATATTAAGTACTTTCTAAATTCGAAGCATTCAAAATTTAAAAATAAAAGAAAAATAACTAATTTTGAGAAAAAATTTACTAAGCTTACGTGACTTTGAGTAAAAACTTGCATAATTATCTACCCTGCTTCAGATGTTACCAGAAATTCATTACGTAAAATAATTTCCACTAAAATATCAGAAAAATTGTCTGTATCCGCATATTGAAACTTAAATTCATTAATAATCAGAAGCTTAGCCGTTTGTCTATAATAATTAAAATTGATAAATTGCATACAATCCTTGTTGTTTTTCTTGAAAAATATTATTTCCTGTAATTTCAGTACAGTAATAATGGCAACCTGAATGTAAAAAGTGCCGAATAATTTAGTCAGCAGGCCTTGAATCCGGTCCTGGTTTTCGATGCGTCGTAGAGCGAAGAACCACGAAAAAAACATTCCTATTGCTAACCATCACATATCTATCGCTGGATGCGTGTCAGTAGCATAGTGAGTTGCATACTCACTCACACATGCATATTCGGATATTCGGGAAGGATGGGGAATAGAGTCCCGACTGTCTACTTGATAAAACTCTGGGAGCGACGAACTGAACGAGTCTAGCATTATAGAAGACCCTAGGCCTAAGCCTAGAAGAAAATCGCCACCACGCCCAAAATCCTCCCGCGATGCATAAAACTCATATTCACGTACAACACGTGACGACGCAACGCTAAACAAACATCCTCCCTTTTCAACATGCACACTAGAAACTGGCGTATTTCATTACTTTTTATTCTTACAGTTTTTATCATTTTTTATTACCTTCATCGGTTGTTGTTTGTGTAAAACTGAATTAGGGACCGTTCAAAAATTACGTAACCCTTATACAGAGGAGAAAGGGGGCATGTTTCATAATTTTTTAATTAAGGAACTCAAACGAAATATTTTAACAATAATAATAGATCCTGCTGTGCCAAATAACAATCAAAGCCGAGCATATTGCCTGAATGAAATGCCATATAACGAATATAATAATATCCTATAATCCTATATAAAAGCCTAATTATGAGATTGAAAAAAAATTTCTATATGAGGGAAAAAATTACAGGCAATTTTTTGTGTACTTTCTTTGGACTGTAAATAAGCAGAATAAAACCAGACAATTTTTTTTATTAATTTAGGTTGGTTTCTTCTTGTACAAAAAAACTTTTCCAAACTATTAAAATTTTGTAGCGAAAGCTCGTTTTGCATTCCACGCCAATTTTCAAGGGGAAAGATTGTTTCTTTGTTGGTCCAATATAGATATACTACTGTAATGTAAATATATTATGTAAAGTAACGTACGTTACTTTACATTATAGAGACTAGAAAATTGTAACGCATTACTGTTACCATTACCAAAAAAGAGTAACGTTCCGGGTAATGCATTAGTGTTAAACTTTGACAAATATTTGTATGTATTGCATTGCATTGGCGTCTTTCAAAATTTATATGCTTTTAAAGTTAAATGCTTTATGTATTATTATTGAATAATTTAATGGCCTGAAATTTTCCGGTTTTAAAATTAATGATTTATGAAAATGAATTTTTGAAATTATTGACTTATTCCTTCAAATTTCCAAGAAAGTCAAATTAAACAATTATCGAAATATTATAATGAAAAATCTCTTTGTGACTAACTGCACTTGCATCGATGAAAAAAATGGCGTGACCGGGACACAAAAAAAAATAAAAATAAATTTAATATCGTAATTCCTTTCGTTATAATGAATATTTGATGATGTAAATTCGTAAATAAAATTAAATTTAAAATAAAATTTCTTTTCAACTGTCGTGTGACCGGGTGACATTCAATTTCCTGGACATTCAAAACCAATTGTAATGCTACAGTTATGAAAACATATACCCATTAAACAAATTTTTAATGTGCAATAGGTAAAGAAATAAACACACTTCACTTTGGAGATTTGTTGGCGATTAAATGGTACCGATTACGTTATTAACTCGGACCTCGGTTATTACGAATGAGACGCAAATGACTAACAATTAGTAATATATGTTTTCAGATCTTTTAGCAAATGACTTTGCAAATGTTACCAGATGCTACATTTTTATGTGTATATTCATACATCAATTTTTTAACTTTTTAGTAAACTTGGTGCTTTTATTGCAAATTATAAATAAATCGAAAGTTACATCAAAATAATTTTTCACATATTTTGACAT
>JAUELO010000236.1:2678700-2690491 GCA_032357855.1 Amphibolips quercusostensackenii | reverse complement strand
CAAACTCTAATATAATAATAATAATAATTAGTAGTAGTAGGAGGAGGAATAATGGAGGAGGGTGGTATATATTTTTAAATCAATCTAGAATCCTCGTGTTTTTTTTTTAAATAACACGTTTGTTTCGCGGCACTGATCCAACACAGAACGCTGTTCAATCTCTCCAGCAATCACCCCAAAGGAAGAGCTTTACAAAGTCATCATGTGTCATAGATCACTCAAAAGTACGAAGACTTACTGGTGAACACATAGCAAGATACATACTCTTTACTCTAATCATATCCTATTAAAAAACATAACATTACTGTTAATTTTACTTCTATTTTTAAGTTTTTTTACTGTTATAGAGGACGTATGACCATACAACTCTTATTAAATAAATAAATTTCAATATTATTATAGATGAATTGCTGGATTTATTTTGTTTAAATTATTTCCAGTACGTCCCCTTTGTGTCAGGCAAAACGAGTTCGCGCCTAATTTAACATTTTTGCAATTTTAATCGTGAATATGGTAATATGAATAGTTGTATATCGAGTAATATACCTATATAGCCAATGTTTATTTCCTGCAATGTACCGTTAGACACACCCGTTGCACATCCTGAAATAGTCGTCGACCCTGACCCGTATATCTTCTGAGAACAGGAAGTAATTTGCAAACTGGTGTTCACCTTTGCAGAATAGAACAGGTTTTTTATTTGGCAAGATCCTTGCGGGCGTCTTTTCGTCCATCCACCCTTTGCTGAATCGAAGCCTTAGAATTGCCCAGTTATTGACCAACTTTCTGAACTAAGCCGAGAAGCCTAATAGTTACAGTGTTATACGGACCCTTAATTAGAACATCTACTACAAAACATACACCTTTCTCCAAGTACTCTCAGAATTTTAGTCTATAATTCTAATAAATTAAAAAAAAAATGTTTAATTTATTTTATAATATTCTTCAATTTTGTTTATTCTTACTTCACAGGAAAACAGCGGGATTATTTTTGTTGCAGTTCAAAAAACACTGCATTGGCGTACTTTAGAGGATTCGAATTTTTCTGTTTTTTTTTTGAGAAAAGTAAAAAATACTGAAATCATTAATTATTTAATATTTACCAAAGTCGAACTTTTTAAGGTACATTAATTAGTGGAATGATTCATTTTTTTGTTCGGAACGTGAGAAACTTTTTTTTTAAATATCGTTTGGCCGTAGTTTTTGGTTATTTATGATATTCATGCAAAAAATAAAGCGACTATTTATTGCGGCTGCATTTTGATTTGGAAAAATGTGTTCGAATTTTTAAAATGGAATTTTGAATCTCATTATTTCAATATTTAATCATTTATAAAAAGAACTGAAAAATGTTTTAACAAATAAGTTTTAAAAATAAATACATATTATTGTTGTCAGAAATTTGTTTCTTACAAATAAAAATAAATATTGCTGAGGATGATTGCGTGCATTCGATGAGTAGGGTCAAATGTCTGTCTTCAAACTCGACAGTCGAAAAACCGGCTGAACTCGGTAGTTAGTTTTCTGCAGTCTTCCTCTCCCCTGGCTAAGGGTCCAAGCAAAATTCTAAATATAATTTTGTATTCTCTCATGGAATTGAGATAAAATCTTTTAAAAATGCACAAGTTTAACAGCTGGTGGTTTCAGGTCCGAATCGCACTTCCACATTGGAACGAATCGCCTGGTTATGCAAATTGCGGACTGCATACCCTGTCACGTAACATAAGTTGGACAGCTTTTTCAAGAACCCCCTAAATATAATTTTATTTTTACAATACCAAAAGAAACATATTTTAAAATAATATTTAAATTAAAATTGCAAATTTTTCGCTATAAAAAATAGTATTCCTGATAACAAAGATTTTAAAAAATTATTGAGTTCAGCTAAAAATTAATTGACTTTTCTGTTTTTGAAATATAACATAATATAATAAGCTGGAGAGATAAAATGAAGAAGTTTTCACGATAATTTTTCGTTTCTTGCGAGTCGTGCAAGAAAGTCACTCGAGAGCTGCATGCACTCGATATGGTATCTATGATTCTATGCGAGCGTCTATCCCGTCTATCCTAGATATTTTGGACAGCCCTATGTTCCAAGGTCGGTTTCCCTCTATTTTGGCGTTCATAGACCCTTAGGCTTAGTAGAAGCGATAGAAGGGTTTTTTTCTAATGGTTAGTCCTTCGTGGGTTGCAGCACCTGTTACCAACGGAGCGAATTCTCTATTCTACTTTTTTGTGGTTCCTTTAGTTTAGTATCTTCTAAAAATCTAAAACACCATTTTTATAAAAAAAGTAGTATAGTTCATTAATTCATTCTATGTTAAAAATAACCAGGTGCAAATTTTGAAAACATTTTTTTTTGTTATTCGATTTATTATTCATTTGGTTGTTAATTAATTTGAAGTTTTTTTTCGAGTTTTTTTTTATAATAGGTATTAATTTGTTATTATTAGAGACCAGAAATTTCAAGTCCTTCCCAGTAAAATTTTTTTATTTGGAAGGCTTCAATTTGAAATGTACAATTTAAAACATATTTAAATTAAAGATAATTCAATGCTAAACGCCGCATAAATCTATAATTGTTTCAATTTTAAAACGCCATTTTGAAAAATTAATTTATTTAAAACCTACATTTTGAATGCTTCCAATTAAAATTTATTAAACAAATAGTTTAATTTCTAGTAAATATCAGTGTCAAATTGAAACCACGCGTCAAAAACAGGCCTAATTAACATTTGAATGAGTCACCTGAATTGCGTAGAATCAATTGATATTAAGCCATATTCAAGTGACTTATTCAGACGTTGTTTAGGTTTTTTTTAACGCGCGAATTCAATTGTAAATTAAAATTTTTTATTCCAACATTTTGTAATTTTGGAGTCTTTTAATACAGAAATGTTTAACTTTCTTTTTATTTCAAATAATTAAAAAAATTGAAAATTGTGTAACTATTGAAGCTTTTAATTTTACATTGTACAAATTTAAACGTTTACTAAATTAAAAAATTTGTGACTATGGAGATTTTTTATTTTAAAGCATTGCGCACAAAGGAAACTATTTCATTAGTATTTATGAAACTAAATCTTGTTTGTTTAAACCAAATTTTGGTTAGTTCAACAAAACTTTTGTTTTATGTTGACTTAAAAAAAATTGTTTGCTTTAATTCTAATAAAATAATTATCTCAGTGTACAATTTATAAAGATGTAAAATTGAAACCAAATCATATTTAATATGTGAATTAAAAGTTTTGCGATTTAAAATTCTACAATTTTGAAAAGTTTGAAAAAGTTCGTTCATATAGAAATTTATATTGGAAAAAACTTATTTACTTTCAAGAAAGTATCTTATTTAGAAAATAATTCTGAAATGATATTTTGTTCAAAAAATTGTAACTATGAAAAAATACTGTAATTGTCAATTTTTGTATAAAAAGGCTTGTAACAATAATAATGGTTTTAAATCTATTTCAATTTTTCGTTTCTTTCTGTGACACTCATTGATATAAATATCAGCAATTATAGTCAATAAAAAAAGAATAACCAACTAAGAGAAAATTCGATACCTAATGATTTGTTTAAAAAATTAATTCATAATAATCAATTTAAATATTATTTTGAATTGATAAATCTTATAGAAAAAATGCAAATTTTATAAAATTATCAATTTAATTGATAAAAATCATTTATTTAAACGAATCTCAAGTGCGGAGTGTTAAAAAATTGTTTTTTTAACTAAAATATTTGCGATTAGAATGGCATTAAATAACGTTACTTTAAGATTAATTTACAATAAGTATTGTTATAAACAATTTTTTTAGCAGGTTTTGAACATTTTCCCAGCCATATGTTTTTCTTTATCACAACACTTATTTTTGCACTATTTTAGAAGTAATTGTTTTGTAAAAAACTGCTCTAAATATGACCAACTTTTATTTGTAGTACAAAATGTTATAAACAAATTCCCATATTACTTATTCTCTGGAGGAAAACAATTTTTCACGAATTATTCTTGGAATAATTAATTAAAAACGATTTTCATTTTTTCAAATTTCATATGTAAGTTGCCTAAAACATTTTATGCGACTGTGTTTTTCGTATTTTTCAAAAAATTCTATAAAAAGTCAAAATTTGCAATCTTAGCTATTTTCAAAGATATTTCCTGTAAATATTTTTCTCCAAGATTTTCAAAAAAATGAAAATATGTATGATATCGAATTAATAATTTGATCACGTTTGCTCTCAAAAACGCAAGCAGTTGGTAAAGCTGGTCGTAGAAAAAAATATCCCAAAGATAATTGTAGGCAGCTTGGGAACTAAAAATTACGAAAGAGAGCATCAAAATTTTAATTCAGAAAGAATGAGTTCAAAAAAAATGAAAAAGTCGTATATAATTATGCTACGATATTTAAGCATTTAGTTTTAAAACCAATAACTTTAAATCTCCACTGCATTTGGAACATTGAAGTAGAAATGGTGTACCCATTTTTTAAAGTTCACTTGAAAAATAATTAAAATGCTTAAAAGACACTTTCCCATAGTTTTACTCGAAAATTCACGGGGCGACCGAAAAATCGCGAAAAGTAAAATTTACGAATAATAAAATTGACGAAATTATGAAATTGACGAAATCTAAAAAAATCCGAATTAGAAAATTTCTGAATAATAAAATTGCCGACAGTTTATAATGTTTCCATATTTAAAAATTCCATACAGAAAACTACTGAATTATAAATTTTCCAAACTAGAAAATTCCCAAATTTTAAGAAATATTATATATCTTTTAAAAATAAAATAATCAAATATTCTTATGAAAAAGAAATTTTTTTTTAATTTTCGAAGGCCTTAAAACTATTGTAGGAACACAAAAATTGAAAAAAAAATATATTTCTGAATGGACCATTTTGTTTGAAAATGTGTATAGTATTTTAAAAAATTACAAAAAACGTTCTCAAAAATCAAATTAAAAAAAAATAATGAAAAGAAACTTCAAGATAAATCAGTGCTGAATTGAATCCTGAAAAGTTCGTTTGGAAGATGTTATTAGGTTCATAGAAAAATTAGGAAAATTTTTTTTTTTGGTTTGAGGCGCACGTGTTTTTACAATAATTTTTGTATACAACTTTTATAGTATTATTGTTATTTTAGGTTCAAACAATAATTTTAAAAAACTAAGCATTCCGCAAAATTCTTTGATACAAATATTTTATTATTGTATTTTTAATAAATAAAAAATTTTTATTAAAAAACAATTTTTTAAATTATTTAGATTCGTGAATTTTCTAGACCGGATATTTTTATTTACTTTGTTTTATTTTTATTTATATATTATATATAATATATTTATTTTATTTTTATTTTCTATATTTCGACAGTTTTATGTCGGGAATATTATTATTTGGGAATTTTTAAATTCTGTAATATTATAATCTGTTCGGTAATTTTATTATTCGTGAATTTCATACACTGGTAATTTAACAGTGTCGGGAATTTCATTGTTTGGGATTTTCAGTCCTCCCAAATTAACCATAAAATGATAAAGAAATAATATTATATTAAAAAAGAAAATTAGGTTTCATCTGCATCTGCACCAGCTGCACGAGAGACGTTAATAAGGAAGAATTAAGTGTGAATTGGTCTTTTTCTCGGTCCCTGCCTCTTTTTCTTTTCCTATTACTATTTCGGGGGCTAGAACGCAAAAGCAAAGTCCGCTGACTCTCTCTCCCCTTCTAGCAAGGGTCGTTCCCACGCACTTTTGGCCGCCTGGCCGCAAGTGTTTTATGCTACGGCAGAAAAAACCGACAGAGCCTACCTGCATAACGGGTTGCTTCCTTCGATTCTTCAGCCCTTTTCTTTACCTTACCTTGAACAAAAAAATGCCTCCTCAAAAAAAGGTTTTTAGTACCGTTATTCGTTAAGGTACCGAATCATTTTATTTGCAGACTCCGGAGTACTGTAAATGTAAAATAGTGGATTGTAAACTTTTATACCTATATTGCTACAACAGAGACCACCGCCGAGTTATTTTGTTATTGCTATTCTTATAGTCTTCCGGTTTTACTACTTGCCAAACTTTCTCTTTAGACTTAAAAGGGTGACTTTTACGGTTACAAATGTAAATTGCAGTTTAGGGGCCGGTCATGCTGCGTGCACCTTTATTGCCCTTTTTCGGCATTTTTTTTTTTTTATTGCCAAAGCCCGAACCAGTAGAAGGCCACGTACGTACAATTGCGAAAAGTTACGGTTGACAGTAGGATTCCGGAAAATGGTAGTTTGAATAGATTTTCAATTTAGAAGCTAGAATTTCTAGAAGTGAAATAGCGGACAAAAAACGAACAAATTTATGTAGGGTTATTTCCCAAAACCGATTTTGCGAAGGACTTATGCAAATTTTCAGGGTTAGCCCCTTTTGACAGCCAGCCCTTCATTTTAGAGAGAAATTTTAAAAATTGAGCAATTTAATACAGGAAACTCAAAAATAAGGTATTATGGGCACGAAATAACAGATCTGTGGAAAATATACTACATTTTTCGAGAATTGTAATATTATTATTGATATGTATTTTCGATGTTAGATTTGTTAAATAGTGTAGTAATAATGGTAATAGTAAAATAGTGCAATCTTTCAAGTTACTGAACAGTATATGACATTAAAAACTAACACCAGAAATTAAAATTATTATTAGCAGTTTCATTTAAATGAAACAAGGTATATTTATTCATGAAAAGAATTTTGAACATGCAAAAATTAATAATAAGAAAAAATGTATTTATGACCGAAATTGTTTTCTTATTGTATCTTACTAAATTTATCAAAATTGTACGATTTTAATGAATAATAGCTTATTTTCTCGAAGGAAAGATTCGCTTACGTCTATAATTAGACCTCAAGAAAAAATTTTATTTTTGACTGAACTTTTTTTCATTTTGTTTCTTACCAAATTAAAAAAATATGATACGATTACAATGAATAATAGCTTATTTTGCTGAAGAAAAGATTCGCTTCATTCTATAATTAGACCCCATCTAATTTAAAATAAAGTATATAACTTATTATCAAATATACATTGATTTGTTTATTAAACGTTTTAGTTGAAAAATAATTTTTTATTGAGTTTAGCCATTAAAAAATGTATCTTTGAAAACTGGATGAGGTCAATTGAGGCTCATGATCGAATAAGAAGGCATACATTATTTTGGTTGAAGCGCAAATGAACCCTAAGGAGGCAAAAAGAAGAATTTGATAAACATTTTTTGATGGGATTCAAGTAATTTTCCCTTCTTTGATCCGAAGCCTCCATTCGAATATAAATATTTTTCACTAGGTGATAAGGATAAGCTGTCATTCATTAAAATCATATTATTAAAAATTTGTTTGAAGAAGTGATAAGAAAACAAGTTCTGTAAAAAATAAACACTATGACAAAGTATCGAACTCTGACATTGAAGATTTAAATTTTAAATGTCCAAAGCTGATAATCTTTGAAAATTTAATATTTTCCTTTCGATCCTAACGTTTGAAGTGTGACATACAATTTGACCATTTATGAATGAAGAAATTTTAGTTTGTAGAAATTTGCAAATTACATCAAAAATGGTAAAAAATTAAATTTTATATAGAACGTTCCAAATTTTTTAATTTCAAGCTAAAAAAATGTAAGGGTAGTAATATTGTAAATTGGAAAATTATAAAAAGAAGCATTAGCAACTGACAACTTAAAAAATGGAATATTAAACATGAAAAACTTTCACATTTTAAAACCTTTCATAATTGAACTTTCAAGAATTAATAAATCGTAAGTTGATATTTTTTATAATTGGAGAATTTCAAGCATTTAAATTTGAAAAGCGTTTAAAACTCAACAGTTTGAAATTTGAAACATATCAAATGTAACAACTGCAAATCGAAACGGTCAGAAATTTAAAAAACTTCAATAATTTGAAATTTGAACCATTGCAGTTCACACAATTAGGCTGAGGGGCCTACATAAACTACTTTACGTAATAATTTATGTACGGTCAGTTATAAACAAGAAATATTGAGTAATATTTGGCCAAATAGTTGCTAATACTTTTTTCAAAGGTTAATTAAACGATTTTCAAAATTGCCCAAAATTGGAATATCAATAAACTGAACAATATTAGATTAAAAGAATCCCGAATTGAACATTTTTTATTTAAAATTTTGAGTAAACATTATATGCTTACCAGGGTGGTACAAATTTATTGTAAAAATTCGACTTTTGATTTTTAGTGATCGATCCCCTACAATTTGTACGGAAAAAATTTTTTCATGAATAATAATTGTTTAAACAATGGAAAACTAGTTAAAAATACTTGGAAACTTTTAACTTATCGAATAAAAATAATTGATTTAAATAAAATTTAAAAAATACCGTCTTTACTTATTAGCAAGAATTTTACATAAAACTAGTATTTTGCATTTTTTTGAGCATTTTCCGGGCACAATACAAGAGAGTTTGGGGGAAGTCAAAATTAAAAGTTATTGGGTGGCAATTATTCCTTGAACATTCCTTAAGAGGTTACCAAACTTTAATTTGCAAAAAGTTAATAACAAGTACTCATGTTTTCCATTTTTTGGAAAACCGAGCTTTTCTCTAGGGAATATGTTTTTCCGAAAAATGGACAAATTGGGGAGAATCGATCACCAAAAATCAAGTGCCGAATTTTTGGACCATCCTGATTCCTAATACAATTTGATGCATATAAATTAATAAGATACTTAAACAATTCCAATCATTAAGTTATTAATTGTTTACCTATATATTTTGAAATATTAAAAAATTTGAAATGCCTCAAATACGAGATTAAAATTGTTCAATATAAAACAACTGTAGTTTGCTATTTCTAACTGCTATAAAACAAAGAACTCTTGGATTAAAATTTAGAACTTTTAATTATTAAGTAAATTCAGACGTTAAAGAATTATAAATCTACTATTACATTAATCTGTTTAAGTTGGAGTTGCATACAAATTGCACTTTTTTTTAACTTTCAAGGTAACTACTCTATTTTTGATTCAAAATTGATTTTTGTTGTTTGAAAGTTAAACTACTCTGTTGAAAACTCAATTTTTGGGTTAAAAAATTCACTTTTCTAACTTACAATGTAATAATTTCATTTTTGGTTCAAAATTGATTTTTTTAAATTGAAATTTTAACTATTCAAGTTGGAGTTCATAATTTTTGTTGAAAATTTTTCTCGTTGGTCGAAAGTTTAACTACTTTGCTAACAACACCAAATTTTTTAGTTCAAAAATTCACTTTTCTAACTTACAATGTAATGACTCCATTTTTGGTTCCAAATTGATTTTTTTTTTAAATTGAAAATTTAATTATTCAAGTTGGAGTTTCATAATTTTTGATAAAAATTCATCTCGTTGGTCGAAAGTTTAACTACTTTGTTAAAATCTCCATTTTTTGGTTAAAAAATTAACTTTTTTATCTTATAATGTAACAATTCTATCTTTGGTTCAAATTTTATTTTTTTAAATTATAAATTTAACTATTCAAATTGGAGTTTATCACAAATTCTTCATGTAAAACTCCCCACTCGGGCCCATTGGTATCCAAGGTCTTTTGTTTCAGGCGTCATTCACTCCACTGGCACTCTTCTTCATGTGTTTCTAATAAACTATTTGTCATCACACTTTTCTGTCTTGACACACATCTCTCGCTTTCTTCACGTCATACAAGCTCTTGTGTTTCTATGGCTTCTTATGTCTCTTCGAACTAGGGTCTCATTCACACATTCTAACCAGCCTTTCCGCGGTCTGCTTCTGGGCACATTGCCATTTACTTTACCTTTATACACTTGTTTCGTTAGTCGTTTATCTTTCATTCTCTCAACATGCCCAAACCATCTTAATGCATTTCTTTCACATATGTCAACTAGTGTTTCCTCCACACCACATTCTTGGAGGTTTATCTCATTACTCACTTTGTCAATCAGCGTTTTACCGCACCTTGTGCGCATGAATTTCATGCCAATCGCGTTAATTTTACTCTTATCCTTTTCTTGGTAGGTCCAGGTCTCGCTACCGCACATCACAGTCTGTATAAATACAGAGTTATGTATTGCCCTTTTAGCTTTATTTGATATATTTTTACTTCTGATAATGGGTCCTGCTCTACTGATAACCTTCTTACCCATATTTATACGCCTATCTAGTTATCCATCTATCTTTCCGTTACTTTTGAATAGGCGACCAAGATCTGCGTACTTATCAACCTGTTCTATTCTCTCCTAGTTCAGGACAATGTCGCATACTGTTTTCTCACACTTTTCTTTAAACAACATCGTTCTCGTTTTATGCACGTTACTTCTGAGACCCATATTTTTTATGCTTGTATTTAGTTTGCTCAACATTCTTTGCAAATCTTCGATCGACTCTGCCATAGTCATCTACCTTGTCAATTGCTTTTTCTAGGTCAACAAATGGTACGATAATCGCTTTTCTTTAGTCATAAGGAACTTCGCCCATCTCAATACATAAATTTATCAATTCACATATCCTGTAAAGTATGCAGTCACCACCGTATTCGAGCATTACAATGCTGATACTGTCTACACCAGCAGCCTTTCCATTCTTGAAGTTTCTTAATTATATCGCTAACCACAGAGGCATAAACTCTCTCAGCCGGGTTTTCAAACATATCGTGTTTTGTTTCGTAGTTGTTTTGCCCTATGACTTCATCTCCCAATAATTCCTCAAAAAAGTCTCTTAAAGCGTCTAGTATCTTGTCTGTGTCATACAGCATTACAACCCTGCTATTTCTTATGCTGACTAACTCTGTATTTCTCCTTTCTTTCATACTGATCAAGGCCAATTAATAAAACAGTTTCTTGCTTCCTTCCTAATCGGTTTGCATTTTCCTCTCTTCTTTTGTTTTTATTTTATCCTTACTATTCCTGACTAGTAGTTTTACTTTCCTCTTTTTGTCTCTGTAATCATTTTCTAGTCTGTTTCTCTCCTCATCGCTAAGTCCTCTGGTGTGAAAATGTCTTTGATATGCTTTTTTCTTTTCTTTTCTTCCTACTTCGATTTTATTATTTTACGACGCATTACCGGACATCCCGGATCATAGTCCATGCGACCTCTATATCTTTTTTGTCTATAAGCGGCTACCAAGTAGTGTCCTTATCTATGCGTTCGTTAATCCTATTCTCAAAATCTATTCGCAATTACGGTTTCTGTAATTTCTTGATTTTGATTCGTTTTTGGTTCGCTTTTTTGTTTCTCTATATTCTCTATCCCTGACCTAAGTTTATTTTTAAGACTAGAAAGTAATGATGAGTGTTACATTCAGAACTCCTCATGACCCTTGTATCTTTAACTAGCTCTCTTAGTCTTTCATTCGCAGTGACAAAGTCCATTGTACTGTCGCTATCTTCTCCACACTAGTAGTACATGTGGATCATTTAATCTCTAAACCAAGCATATGTAATAAACAAGCCAATTCCTAAGTATGAGCTGACCAATCTGTCTCCGTTGACATTTGTTTTTGTATCTCCGAAATGACGTAGCACCCTGTCAGTCGGAAGAGCGGGAAATTTTACTTTCAAATACATAATGACCTTCAATTTGATCTTAATCGTAAACCCATTCATAACACAAATCTGACCTTCAAATGACCTTGAAGGTCAAATTCAAGGTCAAATTGAAGGTCACTATTAGATTTTTCGTTAAAAGTTATTTCAAGAATGATTATGACCCATTTGAATAATATTTTGTCTTGAAAGTTTTTCAGGTGTTTCCAGACTTTTTGATTAC